>JAPYYW010002492.1:0-20019 GCA_030522545.1 Cremastinae sp. A BG-2022a
AGACTAATTGTTTAAACAATTTGTTTTAATTAATTAATTTTGCAAAAATAATATCAAATTCTTCATCAGTAACCCGAGAAACGTCGAAAAGCACATGCATCTTGCCATATTGAGATTGATTGTTTAAACAATTTGTTTAAACTAATTAATTTTGCAAAAACTATGTCAAATTCTTAATCAACGACCCAAAAAACATCGGAAACCATACCCGATTTACGAACTGATAGTAAACGACACGTTTCCATCGCAACATATAAATGCTCTAAAGGTAAGACGCAATGGAGGAAAAAAACCTATAGAGTTTTGAAAAGTTCAACAATGGAGGATACCTCTGGACCCCTTTATTGTCCGAAAATAATGCGATAAGGCTTCGGAATGTCGATTGAAAAAAAATTGCACCTAAAAAAATTGTGTTTTTTTACATTATTTTGCAAAAAAACGACATAAAAATTTTTTAGCGCATTCTAAGTAGCGCCATTCAAAAGAGCGATATCAAAAATAGTCGAGAAGGTATTTTAGGATTTTTTTCCGCATCGATTTCATACTGAAAAATCACGTCGAACAGAGGACTTGTGCAGAGTGGATTCCGGACCTTAAAGGGTTAAGGTAGTTTTCCCATAAAATGAGTATCGGTAGATTTTGGTAAAATTGTGCGTAAACTTTTTTTTGCATTGTGTTCATGTGTTTATCCCCTATATAAAGCATTTTAAAAAAAATTATTTAACTTTCAAAAAAAAGTATTCAACTTGACTTGGAAGACATCCTTAATTTTCATTTCTCCGACGACGCATAAATTTCTTTTTTCTCGCAAAATGCGTCAGACTTGTTCGCAAACTCGTACGCGCGGATGTTATATTTCTACACTTTTAAACGCTGAGTCTCCGGCGCGGACTCACGTGAGTCGTCTCACACAACAATCGATGCAGACAGAGATATTTCAACGTATACATATCGCGATAATGATTCGTCACGTGTTCGACGATCAATCGAGGAAAAGTAATAAAAAAAGACGAATAAGCGAGACGGATTTCTTGCTATCTCTACTCACGTCGAACGAAATTTTATCACCAATCGCCAACAATAATAATTCATTTTCATTCTTCGATAATCGTATCTCGCGATCGTTTTATTGGAATAATGCAAAAAATATATAATGTAATACATAGATATATAAGACCCAACGTGAGACAAAGTAAATCCTCATTCCGAGAGTACTTTATATACCATTGTAATTGTTGTTCATTTTATGACTCCACTCTCGTTGCGATTTTGTACATTGTAGAGAGAGAAACGTTTTAAACGCTGCTGTGAGTTATGAAGAGTCACAAAAAAGATTTACGGAGATCAGTAGCAAAAAAAAAGACACGTTTCTTTTTTTTGTATACAGCTCGCGAGCAGTTTTTTCTTCTTTATATGTTTTTTCCAGTGTTTCACGTGCCTGCTTAATACGATAAATCCTCGGAAAGTAACACAGCTAAATCTGTTCGATTTAATTGCCGAGCTATAAAATTAGGGAACCGAGAGATTAAGTCTGACGGAAAAAAGTGATCGTTCTCGTTAAATTCGTCTTCGAGAGAACTTTTTAAACTACGTGGGATTTTCGAATCAATAATATATAAAAAACGAAGAAGACTGGTGGACTTGACTTTGTGACGCAAACAGGGTGTTTGTAAATTTATTTTTTTTAATTCCTTGGTCATGCTGCTGACGAGTTTTCGAATTTCAACAAATTGTAAGAAAATATACAAAAAATAATTAATATACAGTTATAAATTAATAATTATAAATGTATTACAAAAAGTGTACAAGAACATCAAAAACACATTAATGGCTATATAATCTTATTGTTAATTCATCGTATTAACATTTTATCCTTGTTTATAAATGTCACGCTGACAATTAAGGTGATTGGTCTGTGACAGTCAAATCCAAATGTTACTCCAATTTTTATGACGTTTTTCTGACGTTAACAGTGATTTTCGAGATTAAATTTATAAAGAAAAGTTGTTGCAAATTGATTAAAAAACAACATACTCTGAATTGAAGGTTATTCAAGATCAGAAATACTAGATATACTTGGTGTATAATTAATCATTTTTTTACGATAGATTTTTCTAAAAAATTAAACAAAGTTTTTTCGATGTTATATAAAACTCTCTACCCACAATTTTAGAAGACTTCACCATCTGGAATTCGAGATATTTATGGTTGAAAATTGTAGTTCAAATACGTGCTCTTATGGAGATTGTACAAAAAAAATGTGATATTTGTCAATAAATATCTCAACTTCTGTACGGTGAAAGCTTCTAATATTTGGTACACATATACGTATGACGTTAAAGAAAGTTTATGCAAAATTTTAACAAAATTTAAATGTTTTTTAGATTTACAGACTAATTACCTTAACCCTAGGACCCTACACTATCTGTTTGATACAAATAACCTACTTTAAGGTTAAGCTGACCCCAAAATCAGTTTAAATCGATGTAGCTGACTATTTATCGTACAGAGGTTTATTTTTTTTTTCATTTTCTCGCTCAAATCCTGAAAAATGAAATGAACAAATGGAAAAAGACTTCATATTCAATTTTTGCAGTGAAAAATGCAATTGAAAAAGCAAAACTTAAAAAATTCCAAAACCGTAACAATTTTTTCTGGGGTTTAGGAAATCCCTGTGTAGGGTTTTAGAGTGAAATAGGCCTTCCGAGATTGTGATTGACTATCGAAAATTTAGTTTTATTTTCATGGTGATTGAAACGAAATTCATAAATGTAAACTAACAGTTTGTAAAAGATAAATTGACAGATGTTCAAAAAGTCAATTGAATCCTCGAAGAAAAAGCTAGCACGTGCGAAGCGCGTGTTTGCATCGTCTGGTATATACCAATTAATTATCTTCTTTCTAAGAATGCCAAATATTCAAGTGATAAATTCGTTGGAATTATTTTTATGAAGGTAAAAAAATTAGGTCACAATGCAATACACATAATATTTTTCTCGCAAATTTCATTCAGTTGTCTCGGTACAGTCACATCCTAAATTTCTATTCCCCAGTTTTTTTTTGTTCAACGTGGGTTTTGAGCTTAAGTTTATATTGAGAAAAGTTGTTGCAACAAATTTTCCCAAAAACAACATGTCCAAAATCAAAGGTCATCCAACATTATGGGTACAAATCTTTTTGAGTGTGTACAAAAATTGTGAAAAAAATGTCTTGAGAGAGTACAGAAACTACTGATTTTTAATGATAAATAGCTCGACTTCTGGATGATGAAATCTCTCAAAATTTAATACACGTATGCGTGACATGTCAAAGAATGTTCACGAAAATTTTTAAACGATTCCTAAAATTAATGTAGGTTCTATCGTAAAATCGTTTATTATAATTTTGTTGAAAAACTGCAAAAACCTTATTTTATATAACGTTTTATATAACGTTTATATAATTAATTGTATATTAAATTAAAAAAGGTATCATTGCGTAGGTAATATTTATTTATTGTCAAAAATCACTTTTTTCTGTACTTTCCCATATGAGCACGTTTTGAATTATTGCGATTTTCAGCTCTAAATATCTTGACTTTTATGTAGTGGAATTTTTTGAAATTTTGCACAGCTTTTTAAAGAATATAAGAGAAGTTTCCTTTAGTTTTTTAAAAAAATCCTAAGGTACTGATTTTCTTAATTTTATACATACATAACAAGTACAGGTCACTTTAGATGACATTGAATTTTGAGTTTGCTATTCTTGAATCAATTTGTAACAACTTTTCTTAATAATCTTTTGCTGAAAAACCACATATAGTACGGAGATAAACTAAGATAAAATTTGTTTATTTGTCGGTATCTATAGAACTACCTTGAGCGAAAATATATGCGGAAAATTCTCTTAAAAACAATTCACAGTATTCTTTTATGGACACAACTATAGCTA
Organism: Cremastinae sp. A BG-2022a; assembly: GCA_030522545.1. Taxonomy (NCBI): domain Eukaryota; kingdom Metazoa; phylum Arthropoda; class Insecta; order Hymenoptera; family Ichneumonidae; species Cremastinae sp. A BG-2022a. The sequence goes on from JAPYYW010002492.1 coordinate 3,931, forward strand.
GCATAACATATAAACTAGATGAAGATATGATAAAAAAAAGTCTCCGTGTCCACGTGATTCATTTAATTCGTTTCTAACGAGCTCCCGATACCATAAGTAAATTTAGACAGTTAATGTTTCTCGGTAATGTTACAGGATAAAATGAAAAATTCTTCGTATATGGATGCACTCGTCAATGACTTATTTGATGAGGCAACAAAAAAAACTGTCGCGTCACGATTACATCAAATCTGCTGAGTCACAGAAATTTTGAATCTTTACCTCGCTCTTGGATTATCGTTCATGTCGTGCAATGTACATTAACAGGCATTATCATCATTCAGGAAATTACTCTCGATACTCGACGATATAAAATAGAAACCTGAGAGTCTAGATATACAGTTTTCCCTCGTACTTCTTCGACGCCTGATCGAGTGATAAAACGACGCGAAACCGAACAGATTTATTTGGAAATATATTTAGTTTAAAATATTTCGTCGAAATAATACTTATTTGTTTGAAATAATTAAACATCAGTTAAATTAACAAAGAATCTATTAAAGTTTAATTTGCAAAAAAATTTTGTTGGATTTTCTTGGATCAATCAAATTCAATTTTGAGTACGTCACGAAACTCAGAACTTCTCTTCAAAACCGACTACTTGAACAGGTGAGCGAACGACGAAAAAAATTCAACTCTCTGAAGAGCTATCTCGAGCAAAGATTGTAAAACCATTCAGTCAAAAGCATTCGCGCGTGTGTGTGTTTCTTTTTTAAATTTATTATTATATTTTTTTAATTTCGCCAAAACACCGAGTCGCGTGAAAAGGTTGCAGCGAGTGCTGCAATACTGAGTAAACACCGTGGCCGAGAGAAGTAAAGGAGACGTGAAAAAAGTGTTGCGTCAGCCGAGCAATTACAGCTGGCCGATATAATTGATCGGTGCGTGAATCCATAATTTCGAAAGTATCGAGCAGGTGATAGTCGCGTGTTTATATACATATATCTCGCTCGGAATCGGTGGTACGAAGAACAAGGTGAGAAGACGAGTTCAAAAATCAGAGTTCCGTCACGATAGGAGAATCGTCGCTTCATCTTGATATTGTATTGGCCTGAGAAAGAGAGAGGGACGAAGAGAGAGAGAGAGGCGTGTATTTTTGAGGGAAAGAGTAGGGAGGTAGCGATCTCGGCTCGAAAGAGCCCGCGAGTTCAAGAAATTTATATATGCCCGGCAAAGTGGCCGGAGACTGGCATTGACGACATGTCTTTCGCGTGAAACAGAGCTCCGTGCACGAAGCTCGCCATAATAACGGATCGACGAAGATAAAAAGAAAAAAAAGCGACCTGCGGCCGTTAATGGATAAAAATTTGGGTCTCGGGATATCGGCGTCACTGTTAATGACATCGCGAGGAAGGAAAACGATGGCGGGCAGATTTTCGGGGGACTAGAAGACGGTTTTCGGCTGCGAGGATTTAAATAATTATTTGTCGAGTGACACGGATTATATATCGATAAATGTCAGATGGATCGAATGGGGCACCGGGACTCTGGTTGAATAAAAACTGGGAGATTATATCCAGCGGATAGAGGAAACGAGCGATCGAGTTTCGAGGCTGGATTGCATGAGAACAGGCTCGGCGAACGAGAGCGATACGGAAAAACAAGAATTTCTTCAAATTGCGAGGCAAAAGGTATCCGGGACGATATCGAGACCGCAGACTGACAACTTGCTCGAGACAATAAGAGTTCCGTACCGGCGAACAAGAGCGAGGGAATTCGCTCCGATCGATCAAATGTATATATATAGCTGGCGACACAACTCTCGAAAACTATCACGCTTCGATCGATCGGCTTCCGTCAACGCGTCAACGGGACGCGACGATTATTTTCGATACAAGATCTTCAAGGAGAATAAAGTCGAGTGAGTATATACATGAAAACTGTTTTTTTTTGTTTTTTTTTCTTTGTTTTTTTTTTCATCTCCGAGACTATCGATCAATCTCCAAATTATTTGAAACGTACGCGTGTTATAGAAAAACGAATAAAGAGAATAAAAGTCTTTGCTCGTACGTGCTCGCGATAAGAAAAAAATCTGCGCACCTGCCACGCTGCCAGAAACTAATCGAACATTGAAATAAGAAATTCACTGGTGGCGGTCTGAAATTGCTTATCGCCCATAAAGCAGCAACCGATTAATTATTTCAATCTTTTAAGGATGTATGAGACAGACGAGGCGAGCAAAAAGTAAATTCTTAACGTGTTAAATTATAGTTAAATCCAGACTCTGGCTTTTGCTAAAAAGCTGTCTATTATTTTAGTCTTTTTTTGACTATCAATTCGCATCTTAAGCATATTTTAATAATAATTTAGACATTTTTTTATTGTATAAATAATTAAATTTAAAAAATTTAGTAAAATATTTAAAAAAATTTGTTTCTACGAAATAAACACTGCAACGAATATATTTAAAAAACGTACCAGAATCTCATACTTTTAAATTTATAGTAAAAATTTACGAATTGTCCATAAGAAGCAATGTTAAATCTCAGCAACTTTGGATTTTGATCGTTCTTAAATCATTCAGTAAAACGATTTTCATACGCTTTAAGAATAAAATATCAAAAATTTATCAAATCTCATATTTTTAAAAATACCGCTCATTCATCCTAAAACTTTCAAGAAACGATCGAATCTCTCAAAAATATCGTTCTGATAAATTGACTGTAAAAAACATCTTTTTGTTTGTTCGGGATATAAGAAAAACATCTGTATATACACTGAACACACATGTAGAAACTTATCTAGCCTTGAAACCAGAATAAAACTTTGTAACGAAGTAAATTATTGCGAAAAATACTTCTAAAAAGTCCCAAAAATGATCTCATTCCAATCGATCAGTTCTCGCGTCGATCTTAGTCAAGATGCAGAAAGATTATATTCAATATAAGATTTTGGAGATAGATAATAATAGAGTCGAGTGAGTACATACGAAAAAAACAACTTTTTTCCTCAATAATTAAAAATAAAATGAAATTCTTTACAACATCAAAAAGCTCGCCATAAAAATAATTTTAACGCACCTGACACGTGGCTGGGGACTAATCCAGCATTGCAATAAAAATAAGAACGAAATAAAGAAACCAGACGAGTGACGGTTCGGCGTCGTGTGCTCGATACTCCGAGGTTGAACTATTTATCTGCTTAATTGAAACTAATTTTTATTGGGTACAATGATCTTTGACTATTTTCAAGTACATACATATTCAATATAGTAAAAACATTTCATTGACGTATATAGACCAGATAATTATACTTAAGGTTCGTGATGATGCATGCGTTCACACGTTTAAATTAAGCATGTGATATAAAAGCAAAACTATCAATTGAAATTAATTAACAGACAATTAGATGAATATTGAGATTTTAATAGTATAAAGTGACAACTTCTTAAGGATGTATGAGACAGACAATCCCAGCAAAAAATAATTTCTCGACGTTAAAGTCGTAAAACCCAGATTCTGGCTTTTGCTACAATGTTGCCAATTTTTTGGGTCTTATATGGACTATCGATTGGCAATTTAACCGTATTTTCAAAATATTTATGTTTACAAAAAAATCACAAGAATCTTACATTTAAACTTGTATTCGGTGCATATTTACGAATTTTTCATAAGAAATAATGTTAAATTTCAGCAACTTTGAAGTTTGATAGCTTTTAAACGATCTAGTACAACGATTTCAAATTTGGCACAAAATTTATTCACAAGTTTAAGAACAAAATACCAAAGATTAATAAAAATCTCATATATTTTGAAAATATCGCCCATACATCCTTAACATGGCCTCCTTACGACAGATAATGAAAAATGTCAACTTTGAAGAATGAACGTCTCAATTTTTTATACGAAGACGAAGATTTAAATTTTGCTGCAAACAAATTGAATTAAATTATAAATTAAAAATATTAAAATGAAAAGAAATAACATTTCTTAACAGACTTTCATTTTTAGAGACGTTTTTTGCGCGATGCGGATAATATTTTCAACCGTGATAATTTTCGTAAACAATAAATTGTATATGATTTTTACTGGGGCATATAAATTCGATTGAAAACAATCTGAAATGTGATATCTTCAGACTTTTTTCCTCGGGCAATTCTTTTACGATGAGAAATTGAAACTTATCGAATTGAAATCTACAAAGTGTCTCGCGGTTTCCCGCGACACGCGGGGTCGTTAAACTCTTTCTTCATCTTTATCAACCGGCGTACAACTGAACTTTTAGTCGAGGTGTCAACTTTCAACAGAGATACACGATATTCGTGTTCATCCGACGAACAGGAAAGAGAATAAAAATTAGCATGCGGAACCGCAAAAGCGAAGCATCAACATTTTTCCGAGTGTAAACAAGTCTGTTTACCGGTCATAAAAAAGAAAAATCATCGGCGAAAATATTACTTTTTCATTGATATTATACAACGATGAAAAACTAAATTGCAAACGTTGCAGAAAAAAAAATTTATTCTGTTGCAAAAACGATAAAATATATTCAATAAAAAATGAAAAATAGTATTTTTTAGAATTTGCGAAAACACTTTGAATTTAATATGTAAAATTCATTTCGTTTGTAGTAAATATAATAAAGCACCACGATGGAGAACTAAATGGCAAACGTCGCAGAAAAAAAATGTATTCTCTAATAAACAACAAAAATTATTATTTTTTAAATTTGCGAAAACACTTTAAATTTCATATGTAAAGTTTATTTTGTTTCAAAAAACATATACTGAAGCACCGTTAACTTTTGAATTTTATAACGATCGGTTGGAGAATGTCCATGACGTTCATTGTGACATTTCATATATCACCGTAAAAAAGCAACGTTTTGTTAAAAAGAAAAAAAATTCAAGGGAATACGTTCACCTTCGGACACGATTACGTAACGAATGCTTGAGAACGTGATCCACATACTTGACGATATGAAATAGTCACGGAAAAAAAATCGATTCGATTCATTTGAATTTCAACAAAAAAAATAATGTCTGTGAATAAAATTATATTAAAAAAAAAACAATAAATTGTGAATATCAGGCTACTAATTTTTTGACACCGAAAATAAAATGAATACAAAGAGTACAAAAGAGATGAAACAATGTCGTGCTCGGTAGTGCGAAAAATTTATGTCAGGGTAAAGCGAGAGAAACAGCTGAGTTGGTAACGTACGTTATAAATATTCAACGAGTGACGATCTCAGAGCCACGAAAATATAGTCAAAATATCGTTACGTGCAATATTATTTTATAATGATGTTTGCTATAACGTTTACAAAATTGGAGAAAGTTAGTCAGGAACGCCTTTCAGAATTTTTTATCATAATTATAAGCATTTTTAAATTAAACATAAATATTTAAAATTCCAATTGAGAATGTATAAGCGATATTTTAAAAATATGGGAATTTGATTGATTGTTTATATTTTGTTTTTTAGCAGGTGAAAAAATGTTGTGCCAAATTTGAAATCGTTTTACCGAATGGCTTAAGAGTTATCAAACTCTAAAGTTGAAATTTAACATTACTTCATATATGAAGAATTTGTAAATTTTCAATAAATACAAAAATTAATAATATGAGATTCTTGTAAATTTTTATACATATTTCATAGTAGTGTTAATTTCATATAGACAGTAATTTCAAAATGTTTTACTAAAATATTTTAAATTCAATTATTTAAACAGTAAAAACTGTTTAAATGATTGCTAAAATATGCTCAAGTTGCTAATAGATTCAATAAGACTTTAACCATGAAATATTTTCGTGAGCAAAGTATAAAATTCATTAAAAACAGTGTGAGAAAAGTAACAAAGACGTGTAAAAAGTAGGCTGTAGTTTTCAGCATTAAAAAAAAATATTGAGAGCACTCGAAGAGTCGCAATTCGCAGCAATCAAGATAAAAATGCACTTATACACGATTCGACACATCCTTGAAAATTTATAAAGATAAAACAGCACAAAGCAGACGAAAATATTGAATGTCTAAAAGTGGCGTATGATTAGTGGAACGATCGATCGATTAGCAAAAAAAAAAGAAGAAAAAATAATTTTAATCGTTCGATACTTTGATTGATCGAGCAGGTACGAATTCTTTATACTGATTACGGTCTCGATAATTTTACGTCGCGTTTGCAATTTCACGAAAAATTAATGACTAATGTGGAAGTTTCACGTGACCGTATACGGTCGTAAGACAAAGTAAATTACCTTTATGCACGCGTATTCACGCTGTAAATGCGAACATGAACATGCGTGAAAGAGATATTAAATATCAACGAGACGAGCAGTGATGATGCAAACTCTTATCGACGGTTTCACGCTCGGTTGGATCGATAAGCTCTCCGTTATTTCTTTTACAAATTTAAAGTAAACACACGTGAGAAAAATACGGAAATTTGGAAAATTTGAAATTTATCCATGCACAACCGCTTCTCAATATTTTTAAATCAAATTCAAGATTACGAAACGACAAATTTTATTTCAAAATTTGACACATCATTTAAGATCTAACAAATTTTTTGCCTCAAAGTAAATTATCGAAATCTTGATTTGTTTTTCTTTTAAATATAACGTGAAATACTTAAAATATAAAGGCTGATAATTGTTTGAAATTCCAGATAAATATTATTTCACAACTTATTGAAAGAATGATGTAGTGGATTTATTTTCAGATAAATGTTTGCATATTCATTATGATGAAATTGAAATTTACAAATATTATAGTCATTATATATACGAGGTAAAATAATGAGTTTTTTTCATGAAAAATTTTTAAGATATATTCACTATATTCTTAAAAAATGTGTATTTAATTTTATTATTTTTTATTTAAGCACTTCGACTATAAGCTCTTTAGAATCCTGAATAATAACTCATCAGATAATCTTTTCCAATTCTGGCAACTCGCATGTTAAAATATTTGCACTATTACTCGATGAAAAATTCCAACATCGACAACACTGTCTCCAGACGTCATCAAACTGTAAGAAATCGACGCTCTCACTCGTGCTACCTGCCTTTTAGTAATTTTGCTCACAAACGTGTTCACTCTCTCATTTTCGGTACTTTTCCACTGTTGGACGAGAGAAATTCTCCATTTAAAACGTACACTCGGTGACTCTCACCGATCTCTGATGTAAATATTTTATTTAACATTTTTTTATTGATAAAAATTTTGTTGTATTATATTATATCGAAAAAAAAACTTTGAAAAGGATTATAGTAATACTTCTATATTTTCAATGAATTATTAGATTTCTACGTAATTAGTTTGTATAAAATTTTAAGTATTCCGACCATATTGGTTATTTAAGGAGCTTGTAATGGAGTGTCGTAGATTGAATTATTGCCTGAAAATATAACACTTCGGTATGAAATAAAATTAGCTTTCCAATAAGCACAAAATTTATATAGGTCACCGAACTTTCTGTGAAGAAAAATATATTTGAAAATTGGAAATTTACAAAGTGATATTGCTTCGTGGGTGAGAGGTCAATCGAATAATTAACACAGACACTAGAAAATTATATGAATTTTTAATATAATACTCCTAGGAAGGTATGATGAATGATATTAATAAAAAAAACTGTGGGATCATCGAACAAATAAGAAAAATTTATCGAATCAATCGGCAGTTTATTCTGTTTAACCTCTTTTGCATTTGTTCAAAACAGTATCTAATTTTTATAAGTAAAAATTCATTAAAAACATTATTCTTTTGAAAAGCATTAATAGAAAAGAATCTCTCTTATATGAGTTGTTGTATTGACTACTTTGAACTTAAAAATTCTAAGCAATATCAAAAATATACATATATGAAAGAATTGAATAAATTTTTTCGCAATAATTAAATAAAAATGATTCTTCTGAAAAGTATTGATAGATGAAAATTTCATATGAAAAAACAAATAAAATAAAGCTTGCCCTTAATTTTGGTCTTTTTATAAATTTAATGTTCAAATAGTTGTCGCATCGATTACTCTGAACTTACAAAAATTAATAACAAAATTATAAATAGAATAATTGAATGAATTTTTTTCGCAGTAATTAAATAAAAAAATGCTTTAATTTAAAAAAAGGCTAGTCATAATGTAATTTCAGCGATAGGCACTCATCTTCCTTTTTGTTATCATTTTCCACCGATCATAAAGACGGTTCACATTATCGCGAAAAGAAAATTGACATGGGGTAAGTTCAAGAAACCTGATACGCGCGATCTCTCAAGTCAGCCGAGAAAAACCGAGGGGGATATTATTGAGATTAAAAATCACACATCGCGCACATGTGTCTTCCATCTTATCTCTCTGACTCGCAAGACACGAAGACTCCACCAATTCAGCGATCAAAGATACGAATTTCATCATCGATTATTAATGAATTAAAAATTCAATCCACTGTCGACTCTGCCGTGCAATCATTAATTGCAATATTTTATTTCTTATATATCATTTTACTATATTTCAAAGTTTATTTAAGCCCCGCGCGGATTTTATTAAAATCCCGAGCGAATATTTGAGATGAAAGCTTTTAGGATTAAAGGATTATAAATTTTTGCGTTCTATAATAATATAACATTCATAATATTGGCATATATGAATGACCGGATTAATAATAATTAGACAAGTTTTATTTGAACTTTACTTCAAATTTATTTTTATTCTCAAGGCATCGAAGATCGATCTCTACTCCTCAAAGTCTACTCTCGAAAGAAGCAAAAGTACTTTGTCCCATTTGCTAATATAGAATGTGTGAACCTTTCTCCCTATACACGCAGTTCAGTTCTATTCCTTTCATAGCGCCGAAATCATACTTCGATAAAATCGAAATCAAAAAAGTTTATCTTAAACTCTTATAAATAACTGAGCGTAAAAATAAGAATAAAACTCGTTACTTAAATAAAGATTGATTTTTGAACTTATTATTCCAATACATAATATATAATATATGTATAAATGAAGAATATTCTGACCAAAATGAGAAAATATAGTATGTGGAACGTTCTTCTCATTTTTTCAACTCTCTTCGATTTCGCTCCGGCTGAAATAAAAATAAAAAATCTTTTCACACTCTTGCAAACGAGAAACTCGATCTAAATATTTTAACGAGCTCGCAGTTTTAAACGTGCAGAAAGCTATGATCTGATATTCTAGGACCGATTGTTGAATTTTATAAATGAGGCACTCGTACTTTTTAACGATAATTCTCAAGAACTCCTTCCCATTCGTGCTGCATTTTTTATCATTCACTCAATTTTTTTTAAGTATCATTTGAGCATATAAATTATTTTTATGTAATTGTAATTATATGTGTCTATGATTTGGATTAATTCTGTTCGAAGTGAAAATCTTGAATTTTTACAATAAAAATAGAGTATATCGTGAAAAAGAAAATTTGGCTATATAAAAGAAAGTAACTAATCTGCATGTTTTATCTTTTTTTCAAATAACGTTAAACCATGAGTTATTTCCATGTACTCGATATTATATACGACACTTACATTTTTACTTTACTGATATTCAAAATTTCTCTTTTTTACAAATCTCGTAATCGTGGAAAAGTAAAATTTTGCATTGAAAAAAAAGTGATTATTTTTTAATCTTTTCCAGATAAAAAAATAATTTAAATTTTATTGGCGCTGTGAAAATCTGTTTAAAAATTTCATAATATTTAACAAAGACTTAAGGAGGTTGTAACGAAATGTCAAAGTCTGGAAAATTGCCTGAAAATATAACGACTCGATAAAAAGTAAAATTAGCTTTCCAATAAGCACGGAATTTATATAGGTTACCGAACGTTTTGTGAAGAAAAATATATTTGGAAATTGAAAATTTACATAGTGATTTTGCTTCGTGTATAAGGTATGAGAATTCATTTGAGCAATTAACACATACAGACACTTGAGAATTACATGAATTTTTGATATGATGTTCCTATATAGGGAGGTATTATTATTGATATCAGTAAAAAAGTGGGGTCATCGAACAAATAAGAAAAATTTATCGAGTTAATCGACATTTCACTGTGTCAAACCTCTTTCGTATTCGTTTAAAATAGTGTCTCATTTTTTAAAGTGTATATATTAATTAAAAACATTATTCTTCAGAAACGCATCAATAGAAGTGAATCCCGTAGGAAAAAGTAAATAAAATAAAGCTTTCTTCATATTGAGGTTTTTTTATAATTTTAATTTTCAAATAGTTTTTATATCGACTATTTTGAAGTTACAACCTCCTTAAAATTATCTTAAAATTGGTAATTTGAACATATTTGAACAATAATAAAAACATTTTTATTGTTTAAAAGCAATTAAATAAATAAAAAATTTAGTAAAACGTTTTGAAATTACTGTCTATGCAAAATGAACACTACTATACGAATATATTTTTAAAAATTTACATGAATCTCATATTGTTAAATTTGCATTCATTTTGCTAATTTACGAATTCTCTATAAGAAGCAATGTTATAATAGTCTCAGCAATTTTGAAATTCAGTAAAACAACTTCAAATTTGTTCATATGCTTAAGATAAAAATATCAAAAATGTATCAAATTCTCATATATTCAAAAATATCGTTCATACATTCTCAATAATCTCGAAAAAGGTTCAACGAAAAAGACGGAAATTCGTAAAAAGAGTTATAAAATTAAGTTACGAAAAGAATATGAATATATATACTATCAATCGGAGGATCCGAAATTCAATTCGCGGGACAAAGTTGCGCTCTTTCGTCACAGAGTTTCGAGGTTTGTTCATGGAAATGTGAACGGGCGGAGTTAAGGAAAATTCGAGATTTCCCGATCTTACGCGATCGAGCGGAATAAACTTTTGTGACGATACAATCGAGCGGCGAAAAGAGGTCGACGACCTCCGCGGCGATATGCCTCCGTAGACGCAAAAGTTTCTTAACTTATTCCGCTCTCATTATATGTATACGTTTTTTACCGCCGGGGACGTGAGAGAGACACGCCAGCTGCGCTTCGGACCATCGTCGAGCTAATTCCCCAGAATTTTATCGAACACCGGGCAATAAGATGAATAAGAGAGAAACAAAAAAAGAAGAAGATAAAAATTGCATCTTTTCATGCTAATCTCCGATATGAGATAATGGAAAAATAGAGCGAACGAGAGAGAGAGGAAGATCGGGATCGTTCGGAGCGATCGATCATGCGAGAATAATCGCCGGAGAGGCAAGCGAGCGCGCGAACGAGCACCGGAACTCGTTTTTCGGGAGTAGGTCGAGTCTGGACCGGAATTGAGAGAAAGAGCGACGCAGCGCCCGTGAATTTTTGCAGTTTAACATTCGATTACCGTGTGCGCCGGGATCGGGAAATTTGCCACAAAAGAGAGTTTTGCCAGAAAGCGAGGAGCAGCTCGGGGACGCGCGCGAGAGACGCCGAGCCGGGGAAGGAGGAACCAATTTTTGAGAGACCGGAGGCACTCCGGAACGAGGAAGCCCGTTCGAGCGTGAGATCGAAGAAAACGAAAAGCACGCGCTACATCCCGCCCGCAATGACCCATGCAACACTCGTTCCGGAAGCCCTCCCCCCCCCTCCCCCCTATACCCCCCCGGACTTTTAAATTCAAAACAAAATAAATAAACAGTGGAGTGTGGTAAAGACAGCGTTAGCCTTCAATCACCATTGACCTACTTCGCTCTTTATCGCGGACCCATTTCCATAACGCGTGACTCAACAACGATTAAAAACAAAATAGAGGTATCGTGTGTCTATTTTTCCGTCTCTGCGTCGAAAAGAGACGAGAACGTTGGTCGCTTTTCCAACGAGTCAATTTTATTTATCAATGGACTGCACCGAAAAAGGATTTTTGTTCAATTAAATAGGGGAGAGGGGGGCAAAATGGGCCTCCTGAAATTTCTAAAATCTAATAATATTTGAGGGCAAAATGGGTCCCTAAAATTTTTATGCGCAAAGTGTTTGGGGGTTTAATGGGCTCACTAGATTTTTAAAAACCTGCAAATATAAATAGTAAAATGGGCTTCTAAAATTTTTGTCAAGTAGAAATGGTATTGCATAGAAAAGTAACAAGGAAAATTGAATCAAGTTTCTAAAAGGTCCATATACCTAGCAAATTTTTATCATTAACTGTTAGTGCATTTTTATACTAAATACACATGGCAAAAACTCACATTATAAAAAAATTTTTTTTTTTGAGGATGGGGCTCATATTGCCCCACATTTTTTCTACTTTTTATTTATAGTAGACACAGCAAATTAACACCAAATATTTGACAAGGGAGTAAAAAAAGTGAAACGAGTGAAAAAAATGGAGGTTTCAAGCATTTTTCTAAAGAGGCCTTAAGAGGCCCATTTTTCCTATTCACAAGAATTTCATATTATTAAATTTGTATTCAGTAAAAATTGACGAATTTTCCATAAGAAGCAATGTTAAACTTTAGTAAAACTTTGAATTTTGATAATTATTCAGTAAAAAAATTTTAAATTTCGCCTGAACTTTGTCATGCGCTTAAGAACAAAATATCAAAAATTTATCAAATACTCATATTTAAAAAAACATCGTTAATATACATCCTTATTACAAATGAATAGATCTATAAAGTATCGTGCATGAATTAATTTAGATGATCTAAATCGAATTGAATCGATTACCTCAAACTCTAGCTTTTTATATTAATATAAAAAAAAGAGTAAATAAGTATGAAATATATTTAAGAAACTGCGCACGAATATCTTTAAATGTTGTCTGTTTTCGAAAATTGCATCTTTGAGAGACGATCGTATGTCAGTGTACTCTTGGGATGAAAATCGAGAGCTCGGCAATCTCGATGAAACTTCGTCTGGATGCTTGACCCAGTAATGATGAGCACGAAATACATAGAGAGAGAGAGATACTCGTGTATCGTGTATTTGCGCGCGCGTGTATACATTGAACAGACACAGACGGAATCACAGTAGGAGGATCGTTCATCGTTGAGCAAAGATACGTCGGCGAACCGCGACAAAACGTCGAACCAATGTCGACGACCACTTTAATAACGCCAAGATGGGAATCAAGAGTCTCGTGTGTGCTCGCGCCGTATAGTGCATCGAGAGTTGCCGAGCAAAAGACCAGACCTGAGATCATCAAAGCTTTTCCCATAACGAGCCAATGTTTGAGCAACGTTTCGACGAGCTTGTATGCCGATTGATTAACAATCTTCTATCGTTCAGTCTCTCTCTCTCTCTCTCTCTCTGCTTTTTACTCCACATATATGTATATCTATCGCTGAACTACATACTCTTGACCGATAAACTTTTTGCGGTTGAGACACAACATGATTTCCGCTCGAGTATCAGACTTACACGAAAATTTCCGTAAACTCGCTTGGTAAACAGAATCTTTGATATTCGAGCGACTGACGCGGAGAGAACAAACATGCATTTTGTTTTGTCAGATTATTTGTTCTGTTAATTGACTTTATCCAAAAAAAAACGTCTTTTCAATTCTCAAATAATTTTTTTTTCATCATTATTTGATTTTTTTTAAATTCGTATCCTGTATAATAATTTGTTTTTTTTAAGTTTTTTTTGTAAATAATGATGTCTTTGATGCAATAAGGAGACCAGTAAGGTACGATTAGTTAATTAATATTTAATACTTAATTTACTATAGCTTTTACAAAATTAGACATTACTTTTGACTTTCAATTAAATTAATTTTTTTAATATAATAAGGAGATCAGTAAGGGACGGTTTGTTATGCGGAATTAATTCTTAATTTACTAAAACTTTTAAAAAGTAAACATATGTATATCTTATTGATTAGTTACCTACTCCGTTCGATAGAGGAAATAAAGGGGAAAAACCCAATGTAAGCGTTAGTTTCATGATTGCGAGAAAGCAAAACTATATAAAATTCAATTGAATAAACATCATTAATTAAATAATTCATATTCATATTGAAAAATTCAAAAAACTGATCGAAAAGTCAGTTTTTTCAATTTTTCAATATGAATTCTTGAATTTCGCCCCAAATAAGTAGTATTTTCGATATCTACAGGAAATTTCTGATCGAATAGACTCTTAAAATCGAGAAAAAAAATTCAAAAATTTTTACGAATTTTTGAAGGTTTCTTTCCATTTTTTAAAAAATCTTCAAGGGCTAATAACTTTTTAAAAAAATTGATGAATTAACGTGATTCTTGCGCCATTCGCTTCATTTTGCAAAAAACTTTAAGAATCGCCCTTAATAATATCGATTTGGACAAGAGAAAGAAAAGATATCGCTAATTGAAATTTTCATGAATCCTCGAGACCCAGTGTGACTGACCAAATTTTTTGAAATTTTTTAATTTCGATTTTATGACCCTATTCGATCGAAAATTTCCTGTAGATAACGAAAATGATCATTATTCATGGCGCAATCCAACAATTCATATTGAAATATTCAAAAAACTGATCGAAAAGTCAGTTTTTTCAATTTTTCAATATGAATTCTTGGCTCTCGCCTCGAATAAGTAACTTTTTTTTATCCACAAAAAAATTTGGCGATAAAATATCATCCTATATTAAAAAAGACATGAGGAGGCTCAACTATAGCTTCAATCAACTCTGCTCGAAACGAACATTCTTATGCGAAGCAGAAAAAACTGGACGGCCAATTATCTCATCGTCAGTGTATAAATCACGGGCATTTCATGGCGCGATGAAAATTTAAATCGCGCTTTTGTGAACACCAAGAGTGCCGGGAAACGAAATAAAATCGTGATAACGATTATTATTTCACTGATTGGCTTATAACCGACGCTTATTTCATTCTACCGCTCAGTCGCGCATGAATAATGCTTATCTAGAAGCGCGTGCTTTGCAATTTACTTCCGTAGGCATGATTAACGATTGGAAACAAGTCAAACGTTGGCATTAGTCATTGTTATAAAAAATGGAAATTCGATAACTCGCTTCGATAAAAATGGGGCCAATGACGACAACGAGTACATACAAGACGACACGCTCTCGCATGATTTTTAGAAAAGTTTAATAATTGCCATCAAAATAAAAATAAAATAATGATAATAACACAAAATATATTAATAGTTAACTAAAAAAGTCAGTTTTAGTATTAACCGGTTATTCTGACGTTCAAAGGAATTTGCGAGAAAAAGTTAATTAAGAAAAGTTGTTGCAAATTGACTAAAGAAAGAAGAACATACTCTAAATTCAAGGCCAACTAAGCTGTGGGTATTCTTGCTACATGATTTAAAAAATTTTGAACCAATTTTACGTCAGATTTTTTTGAAAAAATAAACAAAGTTTCTTCGATGTTATATAAAAAGCTGTGCAATATTTCAACAAGTTTCACCATCTAGAAGTCAAAATATTCAAGAATGAACATCGTAACATCAAACACGTGCTCTTACATGGAAGAGCACGAAAAATCATGACTTTTAACAATAAATATCTTGACTTCTACGTGGTAAAGCCTTTTGAAATTTGAACCATATATATATATATATATTCATATCACATTCAAGAAAATTTGTGCAAATTCTAAAGAAAATTTGTCGAAATTCATTTTTTACGAGGACTAGACCTTATAGGGAATCGAAATTTATTAAGAACACGATGAAAATTTAAAAGAACGTTCTTTGCCACTAAACAAATTTATATAAATTCAGAAAACAAAATCGTCTACATTCTTTTCGAGTAATCAAGTATTGAAGTTACATTCTTATACACGGAAAGTATAGCTATATTATCTAAAAAATGATATTTCAAGGTTCAATCGTTCGGAAAATAATTAGACGAAAATTCTAAAAAAAATTCGTGTTTACGCATTTCATATGAAAGAATATCCTCTCCAAATTTGAACGAATTTTTATCATTTCGTTATGCGTATCGAAACCCCTTAAGGTATTTCTACCGGGACAGTCCATTCAAAAATTTGCTTTCTATGTAAAGTAAAGGTAAAATCATCAGTTGAAATTTTTTTCTATAGATTTTTTTAAAAAAACTAGATAAATCTTCTTTGATGCTGTATAAAGGTTGGTGCCAAATTTTGAAAGGTTTCTCTATCTAGATATCAGGATATTTCATGTTGAAAATC
>JAPYYW010002493.1:0-20018 GCA_030522545.1 Cremastinae sp. A BG-2022a
ACTCGCATGGGTTAAATTATAAATTTAAAAATTCGATATTTCGCAAAATAATCGATCGCGCAAAAAATCCTTTTAGGAAATGTCTTTATATATTAAAAATAATATGTGTACCAAATTTCAAGTCAATCGGAGGTTGATGGTTTTCGGAAGTTTATCCGATAATTGTTATTTAACATGTTTTTGAATAAGTTTTGAAATAAAAAAATTTTATAAAAAAGAAAAATACTTTTAATAATGTTTTTAAAAAAAAACGGGACGAGAAATTTTGACGGTCAAACGCGAATTCAAATTTTCTGGGGTCCAAAAAGACCCCACGCACCCGTCCGAGGGTTAACCGTTTCGTTACCGAGATATTCAATGTTTAAAAATAACAAATTTAACGTGAGATATCTTATGGTAAGCTCAGAAAAATTGTGATATTCAACAATATTTAATATCTCGATTTTGACACGGTGAAACTTCTTCAAATTTGACACACGCTTATTTTGCATATACGATGCTAAAAGAAACGTTTATGCAAATTAAAAAAAAAAATTATCTTTAAAATCGCTAAATGTAATTACCTAATCCTTAAACGCGATAAGGATACATATTAGAAAAGTTTATATAGTCGTTAAGTTTTCTTATATAAATTATTTTAAATATTGTAATTTTCTGCGCAACTTTCTTAATTTTTTTTCCGTAAGAACCTTCTACGAAGCATTGGAAAACTTAGAAAAAAGACGATGAATGAAATTGGTAAAGTCGTTCTAAAGTTATAGAAAAAGAAGATAGAACATAGATAGATAACTTTAGGATGTCGTTGACTGTATTTAAAAAATCTTGTAATTTTAATTTTACATCTAAAAAAAATTAATAATTTGATGCTTCATAAGCAAATTCCACTTGTTGCCCAAAAAGCCTTCGTCTTTATTCTTGCTACATTGATTTCGGGCCTTTGTGAGCGTTTTGGACGTTAAGTGGAACGTGTCCTTAATACACTCAAGTTCCATTTGTCGCCCACAAAGGGTGCGTTCGTCTTGCGTCCGCGGAGCTCACGGTCGTGCTCGAGCACGTTCTTTTGCCGCTTTCCATTGGACATACACCCGTTCCATTACCGGCGCCACGACTGCCAAGAGCTCCGTGAACGCAAGTCGAAAGCACCCACGCATTGGTTTTGGGCCTTTGTGACTTTTTCATATCCTTTTTTATAACATTAATTTTAGGCCTTTGTGGGCGTTTTGGACGATAGGGGTAACGCTTCCAACAAACAAGTTCCACTTGTCGCCCACAAAGCCTCAGTCCTATACTTGTTACATTGATTTCCGGTCATTGTGAGCGTTTTCGGCGACAAGCGGAACGCCCCCTACCTTTCGGGTTCAGAGTCCGCGTTCCAAGTCCAGTTCGTTTCGGGACCCGCTCTCCCGTTTCCCAGCATTCCTCGTGTCCCGATGAGCGTGCACGTGAGAACGGAGCGGTCACACACGAGCGTCTTCCGCGTGCGCGATAACCCCAATTTTATTTCGTACTCTCTTGTATTAATAATTTAGTGACAGTTTATAAAAGTAAAATGTCGTGGTTATTGGGTTACCGGAATACACAACCACCCCCGGATTTCGGGCAATACGTCCAACAACCACCGGCATCGGGTTCCGGAGGTGCCGGCGGCGATCAGCAGCCACCCTCGAGGAACATGACCAAAACTCAAATGGATGCTTACAGATTCGATTCGAGTGCTCTCGAGAGAGCCGCTGCGGCCGCCAAGGATCTCGAAAAATCCGGTAATACTTTATTTTATTGTTAAACCATTTTTTTTTGTCACTGCCACGCGCGTTATATAAAATCTTACGTAAGCAAAAAGCACGTTTCTCGTTCATTCGTTGAGGTTAGAATTACGACCCCGTATCGTTTATCCATTGCTGGATGATGCAATAAAATTTGTCTTCGAATCGATACTATTTTCACGGGCGTTGCATTATTTTATGGAGAATTTCTTTTATTCCGAAAATAACTATAACGTTACGTTACAATGTTACAGGAACTCTCTTATATTGCAGAAATCAATGAAAATGACCAAAGTCCAGTGAATAAAAATATATATATAATGTTTTTTTTATTCAATAGTCAATTTTTGTTTGAAAATAACACACAATTACTCTAGTTCCACAGTTACAGTACGATAATTACGAATATTTGTTTAATTATTTTTTAAGGATTTTTGGGACAATCCCAGCGAATTCTTAACATTAAATTCTTTAAGGTATTTCTACTACGACACTCCGTTCAAAAGTTTCCTTCCTGTGTAAACCAAAGGTAAATTCATTAGTTGAAATTTTTTCTATAGATTTTTTAAAAAAACTAGATAAACTCTCTTTGATGCTGTATAAAGATTGGTGGCAAATTTTAAAAGGTTTCTTCATCTAGAAATCAGGATGTTTCATGTTGAAAATCACAGTTTTTAACACAGGCTCTTATGGAAAGTTACAAAAAGATATGATTTTTAACAATAAATATCCCGACTTCTAGATAGAGAAACCTTTTAAAATTTTTCATGCACTTGAGCACCATGTGAAGAACATATGTGCAAAGTTTTAAGAAATTCTATAGAAAACCATTTTTTACCATAGAACCATGGTAGAACTACCTTAAAACCAGACTTTGGCTTTTGCTAAAAAGTTACCAATTTTTTGAGTCTTAGTTTGACTATTAATTAGTAACTTGAGTATATTTTAACAATGATTTTAACATTTTTTATTGTTTCAACAATTAAATTTAAAAAATTTGAAAAAAACCATTTGAATTTACTGTCTATACAAAATGAACGCTACTATAAATATATATACAAAAAAAAATTGACAGGAATCTCATATTTTTTTATTTGTATTCAGTGCTAATTCTCTGTAAAAAGCAATGCTAAATATCAGCAACTTTGGAATTTGATAACTCTTATGCTATTCAATAAAACAATTTCAAATTTGGCATGAAATCTTTTCATCCTCTTAAGAACAAAATACCGAAACTTTATCAAATTCTCATATTTTTAAAAATATTGTACATACATCTTCAAGGATGTATGCCCATCATTTTGATTGAAACATTTTCTGCTGATGTCGAAATAATAATTATTCCGCATCGATTGAAACAAAAAAAAACAACCTTAGTGTCTATTTAGTTTAGTTAGGCCCTTAATTTCGTAGGGCTGATTCTTTTTGTATTTAGAGGCTTGATTTTAATGACTTTTTGAATAAGAATAAAAAAAAGTTGTATACATATTAGGGGTGTGTGAATAATTCGAACTTTCAAATAATTCGAAAAAAATTCAAATAATTCAAAAATTAGCGAATTATTCGAATTATTCGCGAATTATTAAATTATTCGTGAATTGTTGAGTGTTTTGAATTCAGGATTTGTTTTATGTTTGGCATTAAAGTATAAAATTTACAAATAATATACATTTCATTTAAACCATGAAATAAAATTACAAAATCAGAACAATTAGTATAGTTTTTTTTAAATGAGAATGAAACAACATTAATAATATTGTAGCAAATAAAGTATTATAAAAAATACAACGTTTAAAAATTTGCTACAAATTTTTGTTCAAAAATAATAAATAATAAATACGATACTGAATCGGTAATTTATACATGTTTTAAATAAAAAAATATATTATTCAAAAATGTAATATTTTGATGCTTAATGTAATGAACTTTGAATGAAAAACAATCGAAAATCCAGGGATAATTTGGTAATTCGCGAATTATTTGAATTTTTCGAATTAATTGTGTGTTCCAAAATTTACTGGCAGCACTAGCAGCAAATTTTGGAACATACCCTCAAATTTTTTTCGAATTATTCAAAAATTTTCGAATTATTCGATTCAAATTTCGAATCAAATATTAATATTAGATTCGATTCGAACGATATTCGCACACATATATTGTTAATATGCATTACATATTAAAAAATTCGTTGCATTCCAACGATGCAAACTTCAAAGTCATTTGAATTACTCATAAATCCCGAAATAATGGAAAATTGGATAAAAATACCATTTTAATTAATTTTCATCTTTGCAGCTCATGCTAGTCAGGCCCTGGAGCTGTCGAAGATGCAGGAGACGACGAAGCAGATGGAGATGCAGACGGAGATGAAGAAGTACGAGGCTGCCCTGGAAGAGATGAAGGTCGAGCAGAAGCGAGTCGACGGGGACGAGCGAAGGAAAACGATGCAGGAGGAAACGAAGCAGCACCAGATGAGGGCCCAGTACCAGGACCAGCTTGCGAGGAAGAGGTACGACGAGCAGTTGGTGCAGCAGCAGCGAATGAACGACGAGAATCTGCGTCGGCAGGAAGAGTCTGTGGCGAAGCAGGAATCGATGCGAAAGGCGACGATCGAGCACGAGATGGAGCTCAGGCACAAGAACGAGATGAGAAAATTGGAGGCGGAGCTGAGAGCGAAGGCGAAGATCGACCGGGAGAATCAGGACCTTAATCTGGAACAGATCAGGCTCAAGGCCTCGGAAAAACGAATAACTGTCCTCGAGTCGATAAAAACGGCGGGCTCGGTGTTGGGCTCCGGGGCGTCGGCGCTGCTCCAGGATTGGGACAAAATTCTCGCTGCTGCCGGTGGACTTTCGCTCCTCGCGTTCGGGGTGTACACCGCCAAGGGCTCGACGGGTGTCGCGGCGCGCTACATCGAAGCGCGTCTCGGCAAGCCGTCCCTCGTGCGGGAAACCTCGCGGTTCTCCGTCCTCGACGCGGTAAAGCACCCGATCCAGGCGGTCAAGAAGCTCCGCGAGAAGCCCTCCGACGCCCTCTCCGGGGTCGTCCTCGCTCCGAAGCTCGAGGAGAGGCTGCGCGACATCGCGATCGCCACGAAAAACACGAAGCACAATCGGGGGATGTACAGAAATATTTTGATGCACGGTCCACCGGGCACGGGCAAGACCATGTTCGCGAAAAAGCTCGCGCAGCACTCTGGGATGGATTATGCGATTCTGACCGGCGGCGATTTGTCGCCGCTCGGTCGGGACGGCGTCACGGCGCTCCACAAGGTCTTCGACTGGGCGTCGACGTCACGGAAAGGGCTGTTGCTCTTTATCGACGAGGCCGACGCGTTCCTGCGTAAGCGCTCGAGCGAACACATCTCCGAGGACCTCCGGGCGATGCTCAACGCTTTTCTTTACAGAACCGGCGAGCAGAGCAACAAATTCATGCTCGTTCTCGCGTCCAACACGCCCGAGCAGTTCGACTGGGCGGTAAACGATCGCCTCGACGAGATGGTCGAGTTCATGCTGCCAGGACGCGAGGAGAGGGAGCGCCTCGTTCGGTTATACTTCGACAAATTCGTCCTGCAGCCCGCCACCGAGGGCAAGAGACGCCTGAAGGTTGCTCAGTTCGATTACGGCGCGCTTTGTAGCAAAATGGCCGAATTGACTGAAGGAATGTCCGGTCGAGAGCTCGCCAAGCTCGGAGTCGCGTGGCAGGCCGCTGCTTACGCCTCCGAGGACGGCGTTCTCACGGAACAAATGGTTATCGACAGATGCATGGAAGCTGTCAAACAACACAGGCAAAAGGTAAACGATCTTGTCGCGATTGTTGCTATTGTTAAGATTTTACATCCACGAAACGATTTTTTTACGAATTCTTTAACAATTTTGCATAAACTATCTTTCATGCCATTAGGGTGTTTCATTTTTAGGCGATATTTTTCTTTCTTTGTTATACCTGAAAATCTGATACTTTATGGAAAATAAAAAATTATCCCGTTTGGTAAAAAATTCAAAGTGCAATAGCGGCTTAGCTCGTTCAAAAATTCAATTTCCCATTTAAATAACACAGGAAAAATTTTCTTTTTGTTTCAATTTAATTTTTTGTTGTTAAAAAAAATTTTTTTTTTGAAAAAAAAAGGGCATAAAGCCATTGTAGGGTATTAAATTTGCTACAAAAATGATTTTTTCAATTTTTCCAACTTTGTAGAGCGTTCAATTTCCTACAAAACATGCTAGGACTTATTTGTCTGATGTATCGTTAGATAGTTACTGAAGGAGAAAACGTAGCTGTTCCCATGTTAATCTTATGGAAAATCGAAAAGTGCGATGAGCTCGCTGTTAATATTTTTATAAAGAGCTCGAAATTATACAGGCTTCTTTTTATGTATAGAGCTTTTAAACCTGTTTCCGCGAAAAAAGAAAAAATTTTTTATTTTGAATCACCCTAATATCCATATACAATAACCATGCGTTTTATAAAAAAATTAACCACTCATTTTTATTATTTTTTGGTGTCCCGAGAAAATACGAACATTCGCTCGAGAATTACTTTAAGATGTCAAATTTCTGAATTAAAGAGCAATACTCATCACTTTCTGATCTTTTCACAGGTGCAATGGCAGAGCGAACAGGAAAGACAAGAATCCAAGTCAATTTATGCCGGAGAGAATGAGCCGAAGATTCAGTCGTCGAAACCGAAACAATTGGCGATAGAGCCTGCACCGTCAGACTCATTGGCAACGGCTTGAGAAATTCCTATCGTCGATCTCGTTGATTTAAAATTAAAAAAAAGAGCATTTTATCGAACCGATCGGTGAAATGTAAAAAGATACAGTTGCTAACGCGCCCACGTTAAAATCGGAATTGTTGTGTCACAAAGCACACATGTATAATAAATAAGGATAAAACTGCATAGTTACTGATAAGAAACTAGCAGGAATTCGACGCGATTCCGTTCAAATTTAGACTGCAAATTCGTCTTATCGTCATTCATGGAAACCCAAAACTATCGCGAATTCGTTCATGCTGTTATTGAAATGGACAAACGTCACTGCGTTGAAATGATAAACGACATCCAAATAACAGTGGGTCACAAAAAAAGTTGTCTGTACTCTTGACCAGACCCTCCAATCTTTATGTATTTTGGCACGCTGAATCCGAATCTGGGTTCCGTTTTGTCCGTACATCGTCAAAATTTCGAGTTAATTGCGAAAAACTATGAATTGTAAAAAATTGCAATTTTTATGATGAAAAAAATGTTCTGATACTAGATCAAGTACGATTTTAATGTATTTTGATCCGCTGAATTCGAATCTCAAGCCTATTTTATCCGTAAACCCTTTGAAATATAAGTAAATTGCAAAAAAACCCCAAAAACTTCTAAAATTTTCTGTAACTCAGTAACTGCAATCTTTTGCAATTTTCAGAGATTTTTTGGGGGGTTTTGCAATTTACTTATATTTTAATGAGTGTACGGATCAAATAGGCTTGAGATTCGGATCCAGCGGATCAAAATACATCAAAATCATACTTGATTTAGTTTCAGAACATTTTTTTATCATAATAATAGCAATTTTTTACTATTTTTAGTATTTTTAAGGGGTTTTTTTGCCATTTACTTAAATTTTAAAGAGTGTACAAAATACATAAATATTACGACTCGACCTAGTTCGATAAACATTTTTTTATCATGAAAACTGGAGTTTTTTGCCATTTTTTACGGTTTTTCGCAATTTACTCGAAATTTTGAGGGTGTACGAACAAAGCAAACTCCAGATTCGAATTCAGTGTGCCAAAATACATAAAGATAGGGAGGTCTGGTCAAAAGTACATACAACTTTTTTTTCGATTGCTGCACGATCGAAAAAGTGGCGTGCATCTCGTTGCATGTGAGAATAACCGTGAATTTCCAAAGCAGTTGGAAGTAGGCGTGAAAAGTTTGTTGACTTTGTTTAAATTAGCATTGTACATAAAGCGATTGCAATGAAAAATTTATCACGCTTCCCATATTTTTCTTTCCCCTTTCTTTTTTATGTAAACGATGAACAATAAAGCGTATATGTTCGAAAAAAAAGAAATAGGAATGTCTTGATTCTGTTTTATTCTTTTTTTCACAAAACACTTGATTTTATTACAATATGCATCCCTTGCGATGAGCATTCGTGGTTACGAATTTTTTATGGCTATACAAATTGTTTAATCGTCTTCGTAATTAAGAAGAGACGAAGAAAAAATACATCCCTAACGTCAAACATATATATCTTGCCTTTAGTTTCATGATTTATTGGTAAGCATCACAAATGGTAAAATTCTGTGTAAATAATTCATCGTTGTTCCCTTAAATTATACGATTCATGAAATGCACTTTTGGTTCAGTGAGAAAACTGATTACTTACAAATAAATAAATTGTTCATAATACACGTGTCATTGCAATGGGACGATTTCATGAGAGGTTTTTCATCTTTCGTAGGAAAAAAGAAGTGTATGTTACATTGATAGATGAAATATTGCAATGAATTCATAAGTGTGATACAATTGATGAGCAACATTTGTTTTTCTTTTTTCACTGTAAACTAGTGACGGATAGGAAGGACATTGAAATTTATTGGTTTGAAAAATTCTACAAAAAAAAAAATAATCTTTTGAAGTTGTTCGAAAATGAGGTAAACGATTTGATTAAAAAACAAATACGTGTCGATAAATTCATGTTAATGGCGGAAAACACCCGTTTAAAAAAAATGTGGAAAAGTTATACATATAAAGTTTACGCACAGCCAGGTTAATCAATTGAAATCGTTAGTTTCTATGCGCGTTATTTCATGAGAATTATTTACAAAAAGATCGTGAAATCAATTAAACGAGATTCCCGACGAATTAAGCTCGCCTCAATCCCGTTAAATATTTTATCTACTCGAAGTGAACACATATATTTATATGATTTTTAATACGCGTCGGTGAGAACTTAAAAATTACACAGTGATGATGAAAAGTATAATTTTTTTTTCGCTTCAAGTCTATTCACTCTATAAAAAAAATTTACGTTTCAGTTCCGGATAGCAAAAAAGGCTATTCCTTAAGGCGAGTGTGGAATAAAATAACGCCTATAATTCTGAGATCACTGAACCCTTCTCCAGGGATGGCCAGAGCTCGATAATTTTCCAAGAAATTAATATTTTTGAATCGGTGATGCTTTTATTTCGTTTATGGTTAAATAAACATAATTAATTTTTAAAAAAATGTATTTCTCATAAAAGTGTCGAGCTCTGGCCATCCCTGCCCTTCCTCTTTCATAGTACTTTCTCATTAGTTCATTTTCGATTGAGCAGAAATATTAAATTCAGTCCCTAACTCGTAATCCCCATATACTCGTTCTCCTCTCCCGAACGGTCGGCCGAGCGACCGAACTGTACAGGAACCTGTTTATTTCCGTGCCACCGCAATCGGCTTGTAGAGACGTCAATATCGGCTCCGCCATAAGCCCAAAAACATCGAGGAACATGAGCGAAGACATGTATGAGAGCCTCAAATAAGCCGAGGGCGGTATACTGTAACATCGGCTCAACGACAAGTGTTCCAACTTCGTGAGCTTGAGAAGACTAGTTACCGTGTTCATCGTCAAGAGCGTACAATCGCTCAAATCCAATTCAACGACATCCGGACAAGCCGCAACGAGTTTCTTCACATCTGTCACAGGAAAATGTTTGTTAAAATCGTCAATATTTGGCGAATATTATAATTGTATTATAATGTTAAAATATTGTAATTATATTATATTTATTAGGGTGGTCCAAAAAAATGACGAATTTCATTTTTTCGTGAACACACGTTTTAAGATGTATGCCCAGTCAAATCCGCAGTACAGCTAGTTGTTTTTTCAAGCTGTTTTTAATAAGCAAACAATAATAGCTATAAATTTTATTGTTCAAATAGTGATTTAAAGAATAAAAATAGTATAGATATGAATAAATTTCTACAATGTTAAATAAAATTAATATCTGATTTGACTACTCGAGGCAGAGACATTTTGTGCAGCCAGCCAATGACAACAACGCAATTTGAAATTCCCTCGACACGAGAACATTCAATCAAAAATATTTTCGTAGAAACATCGGCAACGATGGATTTTTTTTTCGTAGAAAGATCGAAGACAATATATAGTTATGGAAAACATTTTTTCTTTTTAGCTACCTTATATAGAACACACCAATTTTTCGCTGTTTCTTGCAATTTGATCGACTTCCGGTTGAAGCAACACACGGTTTGATGTAATCTTGAATGCTAATTATTTGCTTTAAATCAACTATAAAGCTGTTTTTTTAAATTTCAATCGATGCGGAATCATTTATATTGCTGTTGATTTCAATCTCAACGAAAATTATGACAATAACAATAATGAATACACATCCGTAAATGAGTTTCATTTATAGAGGTTAGAGAAACCTCCATAGTTTCATTTTTTATTATACTTTTTAAATGATCGGAAACCATACTTTTTTTTCATTTTTCAATCGATTTAGCGTATTTCAGTATATTATCGATTTTAAATTCGCGAATAGTTTTAATATGTCTAATTTTGAGTATACATCTTTAAACAAATTTTTTAGAAGTGGCGATTTTTAATTTTTAATTTCTCATTTAAATAACTTTGAAAAAAATATTCTTTTCATTCAGAATATTGTAGCTCGATAACGAAGTAACTTACGTGTATGTCCTTACATATTATTGCAGAAAATTTGATGCTCTAAAATTTGAATTAAATGGGAAATGAAAAATTGAAAATTGTCACTTCTAAAAAATTTGTTTAAACGGCTGAAATTTGGTGTGGCATCTTTTTTTTATCATTCCGAAAATATTGAACGTGTGTCCGCGAAAAAATTAAATTAGTCATTTTTTTTGGACCACTCTAATATTTATATTATAATATTATGAATCCAGCAACGGTTAACGTGGAAAATAATTACCATCGTCCGTTATCGTTTTCCTACAACCAGCGATATTCAATCTTGTGACGGAGGACGGCATGCTCTCACAGAGCAACGCAACTGCGTTGGGGTCCAACGAGCACCAGGCCATGTTTAGTGCGTTTAATCTGTAAAAATGACAATATTACAATTTTTTCAAAAAATTGCAAAGTTAAAATTGTTGTCGAGTAAAATGTTATTAGATTTTGTTAAAAATTTGCATAAAACTTTTTTTGATGTAATGCACACGTGTATATTAGATTTTAGGAGGCTTTATCGAACAAATTCGAGCTTTTTATTGTCGAATTTTACGTTTTTCTGTACCCTTTATATAAGTACATTAAAAACTGCAGTCTTGAATAAAAAAATATTCTAATTTCCAAACGGTGAAACCTACTAAAATTTCTTACAGATTTTTATAGAATGTCAAAAAAGCTTTGTTTATTTTTTTTTTATTTGTCAACAAAATTTTGTTATGTAGCAAGTATACCTAACTTTGAATGATAATTTTGAACAATTTTTCTTTATGAACTAGAACTAGAATAAATTTGACAGGTATGTCACCGTTTTCAGTTAGTATTTAGGACAAATATCTGAATTTCTCATAAAAAAACAATATTAAAACTCTACGAATTCAATTGTCTGATAACTCTTAAACCGTTTACTGAATCTTTTTTAAATTTGCTATTATTTTTTATATATTTCTTAACTTAATGAAAATGTAGCCATCAATCACTATTTTACAAATCACACTAATTCATCCCTTAAGATAGTTCTATCATAAAATCTTTTTCTCATATAGGATGTTGTTGAAAATTTGCAAAAACCTTCTTCAATGTAATTTCTTACCTCGTTAACTTCATAATATCTTTGACACACTCGACGTCGAGGCCCTCGCACATGGTTAAATTTAGAACGGTGAGATCAACATTTTGACTGATAGCTTTGCAACAGGACCTATCGAGTGTACATTTTTCGAGGGACAATTTTTTCAAGTATCTACAGTGTGACAGTAGCGCTGCCAAGCCTTCGGACGATATAACTGCCATTGAGAGATCGAGGTATTGAAGTTTGCAAATGTAATCCTCAGTAATTAGATCCGAGATCGATTGGAACACAGGATCGTCGTTCACGACGTCCGTGCTGGGTAGAAACACCGGATCTGCAATTTCGGCCTGTGCCAATCGGAGGATTTGTACTCCGCGGGGTAAAATGTGTCCCAGGGTACCCTCGACGAGTACCTTGCCACCCAGATCCAGACGGCTCCAGAGAGCTTCGTCGCGAGCGATCTGGCACCATCTTTTGCAAACCAGCATTGAACGGACCTATCCCAAGTTTCAATTTTTATAAAATAGTAAAGAAAACATCGATATCTTAAAAAAAAAGAAAAGTCATGCAGCTTTTTCGTGTGACAGCATTAAAAATATATTAAATGATCGTACCAAACATTTTTTCGGCAGCCATTTGAGTATCGATAAGATCATTTCATCCGATAATTTGTTAAATATATCTTCTCCCGTGACCGAAGGCTTTTTCTTTCGTCTATAAAGGTAGAACTGGTCTATGTCGCTTTTGTCGCATATTAAGACGGACTCATCCTTAGTGAAACTCTGTTTTCCATCTTGATAATTTTCCGTCTCTACCCGGGACGAATAGCCTGATTCGTTTCCCATTGTCGCATAGGCCGCCGGATCTTCCACCTCAAACGTTTCATGCTCCAACCTTAATCCCAATTATTAAAGTAACATTAGTGCTCGATTATAACTTACGTTAAATTTTGTTAAACCTTCACCGTACATACCTCCATTAGGTAGTCTGACATGAGGAAAAATGTAATCTATCTCACTTTTTCAGACATAGAACAAAACGACAAAACGTTCGTGACTCTATTTTATATCAACGATCGCAACTTTATGGTCGTTTTCTTTACTTTTACAAAGCAAAATTATTTACCTTAACGATAAGTTAATTAGTCTTGTGTTAGTTTAACTACGGATAATTTTAATAAACCAAAAATGCGATCCATTCTCACCTGTCCAACTGAGCCTCATGAAAGTTGGAGCTGCGGTAATTCTTTTCCTGTCTTTCTAAATCAATGTTATCGGAGTCGGGCAACTGCCTGCTGTTTTCTGAGCTCGAAGGTGATATGGCGTATTCCTGTGTTTGAAGCTTTCTCATACTTTCTCGACTGGTCTCCTCGTCGTCGAGCATGCTCACTCCCATATCCTCCAAAATCTCCGGCTCTACGAGGCTCGTGTCTCCCGGACAGGGCCATCTTCCGCCGTTCTTCGAAGCACTGTTCAAAGTGCTGTTCAAGTTATTGTCACAGCCGCTGTCCAGACGCACGCGCTTGCTAAAAAAATTATTCAAATGTGAGCTGAGCTTGGGAAAAATCATTGATTGAAGCTTGAAGCGTACCAAACAGGGCGATAAAAAATGAAGTAAAAATAAACCTGTTCCACCAGGGTGAAGCTCGACCATCTTCACCCATTGTTCCATGGGCACGTATTTATCACAAAAACATAGAAAATCTACACATTCGATGAAAGACAATGATCATTAATGTGGACGAGGGTTCAAAGAAGACTTGCAGGATTATTTCCACTCTTGCTTCCAAGCTTCAAGTCTAGAATATTTTGAGCGTGCTTTCGCAAGGTCAACCAATCGAGCGAGCAAAAAAATATTCAAATGGCATCCGTATTTTGCAAGAAACGGAGAGCAATGCTTTTGCGCAACAATTGAAATAACACGAAAAGCAAATAATGAAATTTAACTATAACTACAACCCAGTGAAAATCAGTGAAAATCTCAAAAATCAATTTATCATTTTGTAAGCAACAAAGACTTTCGGAGAATAATCATTTTTGTACAATTTGCAAAAAGATGCAAGGTGTGAGATTGAAAATTTTCGCAAAACAAAATATTCAGTCGGACCGCACAAAATTTTTGAGTGCAAAAACAAACTGAAATATTTTCGAAATGAGAAAATAGTCCAAAATGAGAAACAATAAAACGCGTTGTAGAATAGACACAAAAATAAAAATCACGTCAAAGAAATAGGACGCGCACGTGAGAAAAATTCAACTTTTCCACAAAATGGTTGATTATGTCCAGCGATCGTGAAAAATCGAAGAAAAAAATCTACCTTCGACGCCAGCGAATTATTTTCGGCAAAATATCCATGATTGGGAGTGCGAGGAAAAAAAAATGAAAGAAAACCCTGGGAAACGTCGAAACGAATATTTCTTTTGTTGCACCCGACTCGGAAGTTGAAATTCTTCCAGGAGAGAGAGGGGAGGAGAGTTTTTCCTAGTTTTCTCGAAAGGGGGGTGAAAAGTGCAGGATCCCGGAGGGATTTTTCTTAACCTTAATTTATACCTGCGCGCGCGCACCTGCGTTCGCTCTGGAAACGAGCAACAGGTATAACGGCCGACGGAGGGCCGAGAAACGAGGGAAACGTGCGCATTTTTTCACCCCGGAATAAAAAAATACACGAAAAGTCGCGAGCCGAGAAACAAATATTTCGTCTACGCTAAAAACCGTTGGAAAACACGAAACAAAATCTTACCTCTCCGGTGGGGAATATTCTTCGCTCATTTCATGGTATTCTTCGCTCAATATAGTATTCACGGTCTCGCCGGTATTCATCTTTTTGGCGGAATAAAACGTTCCGACTCGCGTAAATTTCGTGCGCTACTGGTCGACCGGGAACGTAGCGCGTTGAAAACCTGCCAGTGGCGGAATTTTTACCCCAGTCGGCGTCCCGATTCAACGGCGAACTCGGCCTCCCATTGGCCGATCGACGATTGTCGTTGGTTCCGGCGTGACTCCATTGGCTCCCCACTCAAACTCTCGCTCATTTTCGAGACGAGAGATTTTGCGCGCGCTCAAAGCCCGCGCACTCAGTGAACCGCCGAATGCCTTGGGAGGAGAAACGCTTCGGCGCGGTAAAATACGTGGCAATCAGCTTTTCGTCTATCTTTTTTTCTACCGTCTCGACAATTTGTTCACTTCGCAATCACTTCCTCCACGCTTTTATACACGAATCTGTTCGTGCAAGATTTGTACAAGATTCGCGCAATATTCGTCAAATTTTTGCCGCGTTTTTTATTCACCTTGCAGATAAGTCGTTAGTGGGGTAATTATTTTGGTGTTTGTACACAGACGCGTTACGTGACGCTCAGCGAAGTATGTGTATTTTACGATCGGGACGAGTGCACGCAGTAAAATTATGATTAAAAAAAAGTAAAATATATGCTTTAATGGTTTATACAACTAAAAAAGTGAGAAATAATTTTTAATATAAAATTAAAATAATAAACGAGAATATATTAATATTGTATATTGTGAAAAAAGCGTGGGGTGCTCGATATGTCAGTAATTATTAATATTCAAAAGCGTGCCACTCCACGCTTTTTCCCCAATAATATTAACCCGATAACTTTATCGTGTTTTTCGACAACTTATAAGTTTTGTATTGTGGGTCGCTGAAGACCCAAGGCATGTTAAAACACGTAATTTGCAATGAAAAAAACTGAAAAAATTCTTTAACTCTCTTGAATACTTCTACTTCGAGGGTACACCATGAAGATTGCAAAAAATTTAAACAAATATGTTATTTTTCGTCATAAACACATCTACCTTTAAAAAATTCAGGCATTGACTAAAAAATTCGTAACTTTTGAACAAATTGAGATATTTGAAAAATTCCACCGGCATAATAAATAAGTTATAATAAAGGCATAAAGGCAAAATAAAGAAACAAAAGAAATATTTAAGTTTGTAGTGCCAAGTAGTGCATTTTTCGAAAAAAAAAAAGAAATTTGAAGTTTAAATAAAGAATTCAATATATTTGTTATATGCTTACAAGTTTTTACATTTATAGGAAATTATTGAAAATGTTAAAAAACATATAGAAAATGTGTCTTCTCGGATTCCCGATGAGCCATGCTATAAGAGATGAAAAATCAATGTATGATTAAAAAATGCACAATATCTTTCGAAAATAGATGAATAATCAATGTGTGACTCTAAAACATATGTTTAATTTTTTTTTTAATATTCATAAATACTACAAGAAATCAAGAAATTACTTTGCTACTTCAAACGGTTTACGCCACAGTTAAATTTATCGTGGGTCGCTGGCGACCCAACGCGCACTTTGTTTACTCGTTACAAAAACAAAATCGACACTGAGAGGAGGAGTTTTGAGATGAGACAAAAGAAAAACCAATCGGGTCTCCAGCGATCCACGATAAAGTGATCATCAGTTTAATATTCTCCTTCATTATTTTATTCTTATATGTATTACAAATTATTTCTCAATTTTAGTTCGATTTACCTTTAACGTGTTTTTTTAGTTTTTTTTTAAACTATAATTTATTTTTCACTTTTTAGTTCGATTTGCCGTAAAAGCGTGTTTATTAAAAGTTTTTCTTTAAACCCTCATTAAATAAAGGATTTCACGCTTCATATTTTGCAAAAATTGTTATTAAAAATTAATTTTTTCTAGTCGAATTGATGATGATCAACGAGTGAAGGGTTTTCAACAAGGTCCATGAATTTTTTTAGATTTTTTGCAAAACTCTAAGTATTGCAAAATAATTGGAGAGCACGAGTGACCCACCTTTTTTCATAACTGTGGTCAAAAACGCCCTTATCCAGTGAGGGTTAAACCATAATTTTTCATCCTGGCGATCCTGTTCAGGATAATGGGATAAACTTTTCAAATGATTGTATTGTCATTGGTCCTTGATAAGTATGCAAAGTTTAAATTGAATCTGACCGTTTAAAATGGGTAAAAATCAAGTTTGAAAGAGTCGATTACAATTTACAATCATACATACACATATACATAACATAAATACATAAATACAGATGGAACTAATAAAAGCGTGTTAAAAATGTATCCGTGCGAGAATATGATTCTTTTAATCAGCAATATTTCGTTTTGAGTCAATAATAATTGACTCAAATGTGATTGGAGAGAAAATTAACTCGATATGAAAAAAATTAATGCTTTCAGGTTATTCTAACGCTTCGCTTTTAAAAAAGAGGGGATAGACACTCCGCCTTTGTACACATGCCCATGTATGGCTCATTCGTCTGGAGAATTCTAAACATGAAACTTATGTATCTATTTTAAGGAGATTGTAAAGGAATGTAAAAGACTGGAGAATTGCCTGAAAATACAACGACTCGATAAGAAATAAAATTAGCTTTCCAACGAGCACGAAATTTATATGGGTCACTGAACTTTCTGAGGAGAAAAATACATCTGAAGGTGACAAATTTACACGACGATTTTGCTTCGTGTATGGAGTATGTGTGTTAAATCGAACAATTAAAACATGCTGATGCTATAGAGAATTATATGAATTTTTTATATAATGTACTTAGGGAATTATTATTAATGATATCAATAAAAAATATGAGATCATTGAACAAATAAGACAAATTTTCGACAAGTTCATTGTGTTTAACCTCTTTTGTATTCGTTCAAAACAGTGTCTAATTTCTATACAAGTATAAATTAATTCAAAATATTATTCTTCTGAAAAACATTAATACAAGTGAATCTCGTATGAAAAAAATAAATAAAATAAAACTTTCCCTTAATTTGTGTCTTTTTTTCATTTTTATTTTCAAATCGTTGTGTATTATTAGCTACTCTGATGAGTTTACAACTTTACTAATGAGGATGTAAAGGAAAGTCAAAGACTGGAAAATTGCCTGAAAATATAATGATTCGATAAGAAATAAAATTATCTTTTCAATAAGCTCGAAATGTATATGTGTCACTGAACTTTCTGAGGGGAAAATTACATTTGAAAATTACAAATGTACACGTTGATTTTGCTTCGTGCATAGAGCACGTGTTTTCAATTGAACAATTATATAATACATACAGACACTAGAGATGAATTATATGAATTTTTGATATAATGTTCCTAGGGAGGTATAATTAATTCTAACATTTAAAAAAATGTGGTGTCATCGAATAAATAAGAAAAATTTATCGAGTTAATTGACAGTTCACTGTGTCTAACCTCTTTTTTGTATTCGTTCAAAATAGTGTCTAATTTTTAACATTGATTTTTCTAAAAAAGCATGAACAGCAGTGTGAATAAAATAACGCTTTCTCTACACACTTAAATATTTTTTAAATTCTTATTTTAAAATAGTTTATATTGATACTACTTTACATTTACAATTTCTTTAAGAAGTCCATCAATAAATTTATGTTTCATTATTCATAATTTTTGACTATATTTGTTGTCACAAATACTGTTTAAACAAGTATGTTGTTTAAATTTTGTCATTCCACTGCGAGCACACGAAATAAATTTCGTGAAAAGAAACGAACGATTATTTGGAGGTTACGTGAGTTTGTATTTTTCGAAATTTGTTTTTAAATATTTATCAATGGGTGATTTGATCGGTATATAGATATATACAGAACATTCGATTAACTATCGAAAATAAATAATTTACATAAAGTACACGTATCGAGATAAT
The DNA here is from genome assembly GCA_030522545.1 of Cremastinae sp. A BG-2022a. Lineage (NCBI taxonomy): Eukaryota > Metazoa > Arthropoda > Insecta > Hymenoptera > Ichneumonidae > Cremastinae sp. A BG-2022a. Next base: position 18,233 of record JAPYYW010002493.1, read on the forward strand.
TTCAATGACAGAGCCCACGAAGCTTCTGGTCTTCCCAGTGTATCATGGCGTTCGTTCGCACCATCTCCGAAGTATTTTTTCTGTGATCGAATCGAGGGTCGTTGGTATTGAACGTGCGATCGTACCACCATCCGTAGCTGTGGGAAAAAATCAAAGAATCGTTAATTTTATTAATTTACTATGTATTACGAACGTGCCTGTGTGATATTTGCTTTTCGATCCCTGGCGAAAAAAATTATACGTGTTTTTGACGCAAAAGTAGTTTTAAGAACGAAAAATTACGTTAAAAAGGTAAGAAAAAATCAACGTGCTTTAACGTTGAAAAACAGGATTTTGGACACTTTTTTAGTCTGTTGTATTTAAGCGTAAAACATTGTAGATTTACGCATTTATTTAGTTTATTTATTTATATTGTCATTGTTATATAGGCGATATTTCATCTTTGGTAGGTCAAGCTCTATTTATAAATATTAATGGCAAGATTTTTATCAGTGGTATTCCTCTTGGATGTGATTAAAGTTTGGAGTTAATTTAGATTTACTATTATGTAATACTCGTTGACTAATATAAAAATTACAAAAGTAAGATTTTTTGAGGACTTTCCTTTTCTTGTTTTCTTGCACTTTTATGATTTCTGAAAAAAAAACTGAAAAAACTTTTTGATTCACAATTAAAAAATTACGCACATTTTTTATCAAAGTACAACCCTTGACGTTACGTCGTAGTGTGTTTTGTAATTTTATGCCATTATAATTGTTTAAAAACGTTATATTTAAAAAAATTAGGAATTTCTTAAAAATTTATACAAAAATACGTAGATTTTGACGTTAAAGTACAGCACGCTACGCAACAGCATGCGTGATAGATCTGACCAATTCCACCTCAATTCAACGACGATTTTAGGATGTCCTCTTCAATTTTTTTTTATTTTTTAATATATTATTATAGATGCAAAATAAAGTATCCATGCTAATTCTTAGCCCTCTATCTTGACGCGTACAGAAGTTTCATAAATTTCTTAAAATATGCATAGCTTCTGCAATAATTAGAATATTGAAACTTAATAGATCATTTTTTTACTTTTTAATATACTTTTTGGGAAAAAAAATTGAAAACTGACAAAAAATTTTTTTGCATCTTTTTAGCCGTTTTAAGCTCAAAATTTGAATTTTCGTTCAATGGGACCCCTTACATTTTTTTAAAATTCACAACATTTTACGTAAAAAAAAAAAATTTTTTGAGCCCAGACTGCAGATAGGCTTTTAATAACTTCACGTTGAAAAAATTAAATTAAATTTTTGATCTTAAAACAATTAAAAACACACTAAAATTTTTTTTTCTCAATTTTCAAATTTTTTCCCATAAATTACATTAAAAAACAAAAAAATGACCCCCTATTAAGTTATGATATTTTAACTATTGTAGAAGCTATGAATAATTTAAAAAATTTACGAAACTACTGTACTTCTGTTCCGTAGAGGGCTAAAAATTGGCATCAGGATCCGTTATTTTGCATCTACAATAACATATAAAAAAACGTTTAAAAATTGAAGAGGTCATCCAAAAATCGTCGTTGAATGGATATATAACGTATATATAACAGTTATTATCATATATTATATATATCATATATATGACCGATTCCACCTCAAGACAACGACGTCTTTCGGATGACCTCTTCGATTTCTTTATTTTTTAATATGTTATTGTAGATGCTAAATAAAGTATCTACACCAATTTTTAGCCCTCTATCTTGACGCGTATAGAACTTTCATAAATTTCTTAA
>JAPYYW010002494.1:4422-24440 GCA_030522545.1 Cremastinae sp. A BG-2022a
TAATCAGCCTCGATTTTACACAATTTTATGATGGAAATAAGTCACACTGACATTTTAGCATATTTATAAACGCTACACAGTAGATGGAGGTGCATTATTCTATATTTGCGGTTTACGCGTTGTAATTTCATGTGAAGTATCGGCTAATCTGAGTATTTTAATGTAATTAGCTACTACTACAAAATTAAGTAATTTCACGTTTACGCGAAGTTTGGGTGATTAGCTTACTAATATAGAATTAACAAGTCCCGTTTACGCGTAGCATATTAGTAAAGTTAATTCGATATTAGCGATCGCGTAAACGTAGTGATACACGCATACATGCGTGACACATAAGAGCAGAGAATATACATTCTCTAGTTCGTGCGAAAAACACATAACCTCTGTATACATATATATATATTTTATCGGCAATAATGTCATTTTTGATTTATACAGCATAATTTTCTCTTGGCACGGTTAGGTCGATTATCCGGCGGCTTTTCAAAAGGACTGAGAGAATTCATAATGAAGGTTGGAAAGACGGGGGTATATTCCAAGTAAATCGTCCTCATCGTCGTCGTCGTCTCGATAACGCTGTCATTTCCACACGCGCAGAAATATGAACGTACTTGAAAATCCATTTTCATCGTATAAATAAAATTCTACTCATCTCTCTTGGACAATGGCCTTTTCAAAAAACTCATATCTTTACAAAAGTCTTTGTAGAATAACTTATGCGTCTCTCATTATAAGCATTGTTGTGCCAGTGGTACGAATTTATATATACTTTGTTTATTACAACAAAGTTAAGTAATATGTGCATTAAAAAAATTTATTAAATTTATTATTATTTATTATTAAATTTATTAAATTTATTAAATTTATTTAAAAAAAAAATTAAAAAAATTTTTAAAAAAAACTTGAATTTCTTTTTTTTTTATTACGTATAATATCGCGGCCGCTTTTTCTTCTTCGACATGTTTAAATTGATATTTTGCGATTCTTCTATATTAGGCGCATATTTCATATAACATATACGCTCTATTCCAATAAATTGATTATAGGCTTTATGTCGTTTTTAAAACAGGGTATTTGTTTTAATAAGCTTTTATAATTAAAAAAAGAAAAAATTTTAAAAAATTTTGCGAATTTTTTTTTGAGAACACTGAGTCTTGTAGATATATATGTATGAGCCATTTCACGCCATTTCGACCACTTTTAGACCGGACCCCTTTCGATTTAGCTGAAACTTTTTTATCATTTTCTACTCTATTGAAAACCTCTAACAAAATTTTTTCATATTTTTTCACCCAATCCAAAAAAAGTTATGAATTTTTGAAAAAACTGCTGTTTTGTTTTTAAACAGCCATAACTTTTTCAAAAATTGAGTTATCGGAACGTTTTTTTTTTAAGTTTTTGTAATTTGATGTACTTTTGAATAAAAAATAGATCAAAATTATTCAGATCAGGGTTACAGCAATGTTTGAATGTTGGTCGACAAGCTACGTCATTTTAAGAGCAGAAAAGAAAGTGCTCTGTGTTATTAATTATGGGTACTAGCTGTACTGGCTGGGACGTAACAGCGACATCTGTTATTACAGGATATAAAAGAAATTCTAGAAATTGTTAAGTGTCTTCATCTACCGGGAAACAAACGATACGAACGCAACTTATAAAAAACAGACGATCATACGCACTTCTTATCTATACTATGAAATCAGATAATTGTTGACAATTCAATGAACGCTCGTAAATACCGGTTAATTTGTTTACAATATTAATACAATTCTTATGCAAATGTTACAAGTATTTAATAATAATTAGGGTAATTCTAGTTAATGTCGAACTTGTGAAAAAATCGTGATGAAAGTCCAATGATAATGTGTCAACACAGATAACGTCTATCTAGGTTATGCACTAGACGCTTAACAATGAGTGCCGAAAGTCAAATAACGACAATCGTTAATGATATTCTCGTAAGTTATTTTAAAATAACTAAAAAAATATCTCTATGAGAATTGTATTTATGTTAATATCAATAAATAGTCAATTATGAGACACTGAAAGAGCTAAATTATTGAAAATCCTTGCAGAAAGTAGAGCCACTGGAGGAAGCATTCAGTTGCATCCTTGATCACAATTTGGGCAATGAGGCTGAAAAAACTAAAGTATGGCAATCAGAACTGAGTGTAGCTATGACGAGATTACCCGTAGATCAGCAAGAAACGGCAATAAAACAATTTCTCAGTATGGCTTCAAGTATGACCAATCACAAGCGTCTACAGATGTTGCTTAGCCTTTTGGAAAATCTTGTGACCAGCAATGATTTGCCAGCTAGGTAATTTTCAAAAAAAAAAAAATTTTTATTCTATTAAAATTTGTCTCCAATGCAAATTAACCCATAATTTCCAGATTGGTATGTGAATCAATTTTGGGATGCGAGAAACTTGTCTACGAGCTGCAGGACTTCTGGGTCGAATGTTTTGGACTCATTCGGCGTATAATCGGTAGCGTAGACTACAAAGGAGTTAGGGAAATCATGAAAGTAAGCGTACGAAGGTACTTTTCATTCAATAGTAAATACAAGAAAGAGTGATTAAAATTTGAATTTTTTACAGGGATGTTCAGAAAAAGCTCAAACACTTCCTGCTAAACTCAATGCCTCTGTACAGCCTCAATTGAAAGCACTTGAACATGTATTTGAAAATATTTTTGATCGGAATGCATGCTTGCTTCCTAGTTATTTCGTCGTAACGGAAATTCAGAAGGTTTATCCTGAGAATAAAAATTGGCCACATTGGGTAATTCAGATTTCAATGAATACACACAAAAGTTTTATTGGATATTATATACATATTAAGCTGTTGTACTGAATTTCAGAAACTGGCAAAACTATTGTCAAGCTTTGTGGAAAGCTTTAGGCCAGTGGCTCAAATGGTCTCAATAATTGGCCATTCGAAAATGCTCCCAGTCGTCGAGCATACTGGCTATGCAGATCATCTCATAAATCCATGGCTCTTGGATCCCTCAACCTTGAAGTTTTCGTTAAAAGGAAATTTACCTTACGATCCTGAATTGTTGAAACCACAGACAGAACTTTTGCGATACGTGCTCGAACAACCTTACAGCAGAGACATGGTGTGTTCTATGCTGGGACTGCAAAGACAAGTTAGTTTTCTTTCTTTCTTATGTCTTATTCCCCAAGTAATTTTTACGTAAAATCGAGCTATAACAATTTTATCTTTATTTCATCAGCATAAGCAACGATGCGTTGCGCTCGAAGAACAAATGGTTGAACTCATGATTCTCGCTATGGAACGAGCTGAGAACGATGCAAATACGACTGGCGAAGGAATGGATGGATCCGTGGCGAATCACTGGGTGTGGTTGCATCTTTCCTCTCAGCTCATTTACTTCATACTTTTTCAATTCGCCTGTTTTCCAACCATCGTAATGGCTATACACGAGAAGCTTGCCAGTCGCGACTTGAGAAAGGGCAGAGACCATCTAATGTGGGTTCTATTGCAATTTATTTCTGGCAGTATTCAACGAAATCCTGTAAGTTACACTTTGCTCGAATCAACAAGTTATTTCTATGCATTTGATTAAAATTTTCAACAAAATTCCTTTCAGCTCTCCAATTTTTTGCCTGTTTTGAAACTGTACGATCTCCTCTATCCAGAGAAAGAGCCATTGCCTGTACCAGATTGTAATCAAGCTTTGTGCACTCATCAAATGGCGACAACATGTATTTGGATTCATTTGCTGAAAAAAGCGCAATTGGAACAGTCGAATATTCACAGACCGATACCGCTTGCTCTGAAAGCCCATCACGAGTAAGTTTGGTACACGGCCGAGTTCACTACAAAATCCTCATTCGTTTGACTTGAAAATTATTTTAGATTTCTGCAACACCTCGTCATGCCCAATACGTCGCTATGCATGGGTTCGGATTACAGAATAGCTCTGTTGTGCAACGCTTACTCAACTTACCAAGAATATTTCAGTAGACCAATGGCTACGCTCGTCGATACAGTTTTAGGAACACAGAAGGTTCTTTATTTCTCGTAGCCTTCCTGTCATATATTCATTTCTATTTGGCTTTTTAATAATTAATTTTTTTATTTGCAGAGTCAAACTCAACAGCCTTTGAATTCGACGCTGCAAAACAATGCAGCTCTGGTGACTGGCCCAGTGACTCCTCTGTCAATGTCGATACTCGACTCTCTAACGGTTCATTCAAAAATGAGTTTAATTCACAGCATCGTGACTCATGTCATAAAGCTGGCTCAATCGAAGAGTAACATGCCCTTGGCGCCTGGACTTGTTGAGACTTACAGCAGGTTGTTGGTTTACACAGAAATTGAGAGTCTGGGTATCAAAGGCTTCATAAGTAAGCGTCTCGTCGTACGCGACTTTTTACGAAGTTCCTACGATAATAAGTGAATAACTGTTTTCTATTTTCAGGCCAACTTTTACCGACCGTCTTCAAATCTCACGCTTGGGGAACTCTGTACACGCTTCTAGAAATGTTCAGCTATCGAATGCATCACATACAACCGCATTACAGAGTTCAGCTCTTGTCACATCTACACAGCCTTGCCGCGGTTCCTCAGACCAATCAAACTCAACTCCACCTATGGTAAAACATTAGAATATTTTTAATAATTTTCATCAGTATTTCATATCTTTGAAAATACTCGAAATGGCTTATTAAATTACAGTGTTGAGAGTACTGCCCTCCGGATGATCACGGGTCTCGGCTCAGCCGAAGTTCAGCCACAACTCTCCCGATTTTCTTCAGAACCGAAAACACTGGTGTCCTCGGAGTCCGAAGAACTGAACAGAGCTCTGGTTCTTACTCTTGCGCGTTCAATGCATGTTACAAGTACGTACAGATGTTGAAAACTTTTTTTTTTTTTAATAATAGAGTTACCAATGTTGACTGATTATTGATTTTATAGGTACAGGAGCGGATTCTCTCAGTGGAACGTGGTGTAAAGAGCTCTTGAATACGATAATGCAAAATACACCACATTCCTGGGCTCAACACACGTTGCAATGCTTTCCTCCAGTTCTTAGCGAATTTTTCCAGCAGAATAGTGTACCTAGGGAAAATAAACAACAAATAAAGGTAAATCAACTTTTTGGCAAAATTATTTTATAATATTTCATTGAATACTGGTATTAATTTTAACGATGGGTCATTTAGAAAGCTGTCGAAGAAGAGTACAGAAATTGGGCATCGATGAGCAACGAGAACGACATTATCGCTCATTTCTCAGTTCCCGGTACTCCGCCGCTTTTCCTCTGTCTCTTGTGGAAAATGATTCTCGAAACCGACAGAATTAGTCCGATAGCTTACAAGTACGTATTTTATTATATATTTTTTTATCTGTGAGATTATTAATAATTGTTTCGCGTGGCAGAATATTGGAGAGGATCGGAGCTCGAGCGCTTTCCGCTCATTTACGAAAATTCTGCGATTACCTCGTTTTCGAATTCGCCAACAGCGTTGGTGGTCAACACGTGAATAAATGTGTGGATACTATTAACCTGATGATCTGGAAGTACAATATCGTCACGATCGATAGATTAGTCCTTTGTCTGGTAATTTTTTTATCTAGGTCCTGGTCAGATCCAGTATAACGTCGTAACTGTTAAAAGCGTATGTTTTCCAGGCACTTCGAACTCAGGAAGGCAACGAAGCTCAAGTCTGTTTCTTCATAATTCAGCTTCTACTGTTGAAAGCTCCGGAATTTCGAAACAGGGTGCAGGAATTCGTAAAAGAAAACTCGCCCGAGCATTGGAGACAATCAAATTGGCACGAAAAACATCTGGCCTTCCATCGAAAATTCCCTGAAACGTTCGCTCCCGAAGGAATAATGGAACAAACCAGTGGTGGACCGAATCAGTATCAAAGTTTACCCGTGTACTTTGGCAATGTCTGTCTCAGATTTTTGCCTGTATTTGACATCGTCGTTCACCGATATCTCGAAATACCACCGGTTATAAAGAGCCTAGAAATTCTCTTGGAGCACCTCGGCTGTCTTTACAAATTTCACGATCGTCCTGTCACTTATTTGTACAATACGCTTCACTACTACGAAAAAAAATTGCGAGACAGACCGCCCTTGAAACGACGACTCGTTTCGGCCGTTCTTGGTTCTTTGAGAGAAATCCGAGCTCCCGGATGGGCTCTCTCCGAAGCTTATCAATTGTATATGACTCGAGCACCGGACGATGTTTCCTGGGTTCCCGAACTAGATTATTATATTCGTCTTGTACGGAGAATCGTTGAGAGTACGTTTCAACAACTTCTTTTCTACCAATCATCATTCGGCGAGAAACTAATTTTCGTCATACTCTTTTAGCGATGACTGGAACACCTCATTTTCCTGCTGTCGATTGGAGATTCAACGAGTTCCCGAATCCAGCGACACACGCTCTTTACGTTACTTGCGTCGAACTGATGACTGTCCCGGTTGCGCCGAACCTGGTGGCGAATGCTTTGCTCGACGTCGTAGCAAAAGGGTATTTCTAATTTAAATATTTAAAAAAAAATTTTTTTTAAATAAAAAATGCACTAATTTATTCTTTTTTAATGAAAAAAAAATCAAGATACACCGTCATACCGACGAAAGAGATACATTTGTGGATAAACTGTGTTGGATTGTTGATGGCGGCGTTGCCGGAATGTTATTGGCTCGCGCTGTACGATCGTCTCGTCGAGACAGCGAGCAGTCCCGGCTTGTCCAAGTGGCAGTACAACAATCTCACGCCTTTCCAGATGTTCAATTTCAACATAACTCACAACTGCTTGCTTGAAAACAAATACAGTTACATGCTGGCCCTTGCGCACTCTATATGGCATCACGCTGGTGTCGGGCAAATCACTACAATGCCTCAGTAAGTTCCTGTTTTTGGCAACACTGATTTAGCAATGATGCAAATAACATTTCAACAATATACGATATTTGCCAGGTTCATCAAGGAAAAACTTCAACCCATCGTGACGAGTGAGGAGCAACTTATATTCGCCTGTCATTTGATCGGGCCAACTCTCGCTCGTTTCAACGTGGAGAGGCCTCGTTGCGTCGTCGAGCTCTCCGTGAGCTTATACGAAATGCTCGAGCAGGTTGATCACGCTCAGACTACGCTCAAATACATGGATCCTGTCTGCGATCTACTGTATCCTTTTTTTCAATAATACTCTTAATTTTTTGGCTAGAGCACAAGGTATTTTCTTTAATATATATTTCAAAAAGTTATCACATTAAATACATGTTCGTTGGCGACATGATGAAGACTGACGTCGAATGCATCATACGAAGACTCAGGCCAGCTCTGCAGATGCGTCTGCGATTTATTGCTCACTTGAACATCGAGGAAATTCAATCGACGTAGCATTAGTGGTTTGTGGGACAATTACGACTGTATATTTCACTTTGTGCAGGAGTTCGAGGAGAGACATACGAGATAAATTTTGATGAATTTTTTCATTAAATAAATATGTGAATCTAAGTAGTTGTGTCGGATATAATGCTCGTTTCTTCAAAACTGTGATCACGGATGAGACCGCTGGTTGTTTCTGTGCCATCTATACGAATTTCTGGTATACTGGTCTTTCGATCGCTAGAAAAGAAAGTTGATTTTTCAAAATGAATTTGTACGCTGGGAAAAAACGTATGGCGCGCGAATCTTACTCTTTGATTCCATTCTGGCTAGTTTTTACATTTCTGGATAGATCAGAATCGACGCGTTCACGGGAGACAACTGCACGGTCGTGCGGTAGTGAGAAATTCGGTTCAACATCAGTTGCCTCGTCTGCTTCCGAGTTCAGCGAACGAATTCTCATTTCTCGTCGATTTTTCAAATCGATGAAACTAGTAATCGCTACGAACGATAAGTAATACAAGTATCATCATTTTATTACTGTTTCAATAAGTTATTTCAATGTACCTTTGGAAACAGGGGTCTCAACGGATTTGCCCGTCGGTGGCAAAATTTTTTTCCACCGAGTAAACGGAGTGTCTTGAACCTCTCCTCTCTTCTCCGCAATTTTGAACATTTTTCGTCTTTCCTCTGTTCTCTCTCGGCGTAACTGAATCTAAAAATTTTATTTTGAACTGTATTGTTCATTTTTGTAATAATTACCTTTAAATAAAAAAATTAAAAAATACCTTCAGGTCGTTGTTAGCCTCTCTGAGTGAATTGGCGAGCGACACCATGTAGTAAATTATTAACGCCATGAGAACGATCAGAGGAATCACGATTCCAGGGGACGCGATGTAATCCAAACATCTGTAGGAGAAAGAAATTTATGAAAAGGACTGCATGAATGATGTACATTTTTTTATTTTACTCTTACTTGTGAAGTGTCTTGCCAGGTAGAGCGTTCTTCAAGCTCTGCGTCGCTATGTGATAAATTCTTCTGTAACCGGAAAAGGGTCCGCAATGCCACGAAGGCTCAACCCATACGATCGCGTAACCGACGGGCAAGACGCACAGAAAGAGCATCGTCAAGAGAAGGGCGAGATAAAAATTGTTGGACCTTCATTCAAAAGGTAACAAGATGAAAGTGTTGAAATTTCTTGAAATTTTTAAAAAATAAATAAAGAAATAAGTTACCTGGATGCTCGAAAAACAACTTCGTGTGGAACGTTGCAGGTCAAAACCGCCCACGACCTGAGATACATCAAAATTCCTAATTTTGCGAGATTCAACACCGCCAGCCCAGGACTGAAGAACATTCCCATCCAGACCATACCCTGATTGTTCACGAGGTGAAGAATATTTTCAGCGATTTTAAAATCGCCGTATTGAGGAAATTGCTTCTCGAGGTCCCAACACCAGCAGGAATTCATATGACGAATAAAGAGGGCTCTCAGAAAATCAACGCCCAGCGTTGCGATTACTGTGAGTACCTGGACAAAAAATAAATAAATAAATAACTGTTTATTCGTACACGGTATTAAAGTGCAAACGATTACTTGCCAGATCCATCACAGTCAGTTTCGCCAATTCCTGACCGAACATAGTTTCCCAACAGAGTCTCCGCAATTTTCTTCTGGTGTTCATGTTGAGTCGTTTCATCGCCGATAAATTAACTCTTTCGTCCTTTTCCGAGTCTGCACACGTGTTGCAGATCACTTCGTAACACTTGACAATGCCGATATTCGTTGAAACGGTTTCTGAAGCGGACCGCGGGTCCTCGTAGCCCGTCGTCGATTCGACAAGAGTCAAGGGACTCGTTCTCGAATTCAGTTCGGGAGATTCGGACATCCCGCCGGTACTCTGAGATTTATCGGGCGAATACGGTTCGCCGATGTTTATTTCCGTCTCGGTGACTTCGAAGTCGAATTCGGACGGCGATGCAGCAACTGTCGCGTTATCTTCCGCTGGATCTTGATAGTCAGAAGTGTCGTAGTAATCGTAATTGCTTATACCCTCAAGATCATGATTGTTGTAGAGCGAGAAGGAAGCGTCAGATTCCGAAGATGAGGACGACAGTGTCCAAGTCTCGGCGGATTCCCGGAAATCCTGAGTGCTCGATTGAAAATCGATGAAAACGTTGTCCAAGCTCAAGAAGCTCTCGTCGGACGTATCGTTGATTGGCAGTTCGAAAAACTGGCCGGAATTATTGACAGTGTCATTGACTGTGATGTTCGAGGCGAGAACGAGACTCATGGATGCGAGTGCCAGCGCGGAACGGTACGAAGAATTTTCGCAAGGCACAGCAACTTTTTCACACTTGGCCAGAGAATTCGTAGCGCCGACTCCTGAGGACACCACTCTCTTCAAATCGCGAAGCTCGTCTTCCTGCAATAATCGATACTGCTTCATCCGAAAAAAAAGATGTGCCTTGAAAATTTTCACGCGAAACTCACCATATTGCCGATCTTGTCGAACAGAGCGAATATCAGAGAATACAGATTCAGAAGATTCAACACCATGATCCTGCAAGAATCGCTCGAATCAAATTTAACTCGAGCTTTTTTGAGTCCGTAGAGCAAAAAATCAAAAGTTTTACAACGCTTTTCTCCCAGACGAAGTCATTTGAGAATAAAAATTTATCAAGAAAAGTTGCTGCGAGTCAACTGAAGAAATACATATTTGAAATTCAAGGTCATCCAATGGCAAGTTCACTCTCTATATGATTGCACAAAAAAAAGATGTAATTTTTTTTTGAAAAATTAGATAAAGCTTCTTTAATACCCTACAAAGTTGAGTGCAAAATTTCACTTAAATTAGGAAGCTCGTCACTGAAATATTTATTATAAAACATTGCAACTTCAAACAGGTGCTCTGATGGGAAGGTACAAAAAAATAATAGTCATTTTTACCAATTAATATATCAATGAGGAGCTTCCTAATCGTCGTGAAATGTTTACACAACCTTTGAGCAATGGTACTTAATATTATGTAAAATCTGTAAAAATTTTCCATAATTTTCGATCTTGAACACAACATCCTTAAAGCAATGGAAAATCTCACCGAGCCAATTGAAGACGCAATTGCTTTCGTGGATGATAATTCTCGAAAATGCCGAGTACTTCGAAAAAAATAGGGAATATGAATGAGATTAGTGACATAACTACGGTGATCTCGTTCTGTCTCCACCAGCCGCTGTCCGCGTCCGGCTGAGTACTCCTGTAAACGACCTCGACTACCGTGTAGGCCGAAAGCGCGAGGAGTGAAATCACTGAGAAGTTCACGAGCACCCGAACGGTTATGATTTTCCAACTGAAATTCGAGCAAGGGTCAAGATCGAAAAGATTTATAAAACAGAAATGACATTGATCTTATGAACCAACTGGCCAAGCTTTTTTTCTTTCTCGGCCTCCTCAAGCAACGATTCCTTGAATCCTAGAACTATGCTGGCTATCCGATTGTGGGCAGTTTCAGGATTTCCGATCATAAAGTCCCAGCCTGTGAAGAGTTTCCAGGAAAAAGCGCACTCGTCCTCCTTCTCCGAGAGTTTGCTCATTCTCGAGTTTTCTGCCATTCTACAACAAAGTAATTTATTCTTCGAAAACGAGCACGATTTTGAAAAGCTCCAGTTTTATTGCGACATAAACTTACTTTCGTAGTATGGCGACAAAGCTGTACGTGTAGACCATCAAGTTGGCGAGAAAGTAGGCCAGGGGAAGTCTGTAGACGCTGCCAGACGAATCCCAGTTGGTGTACCAGCCGTAAAAAAAGGGCGAATACTTGAGAATCCCTTCGAACTCGACGAGCGTCATGAAATGCTTAGACTTGGCTTTTTCCTCGGGCAGCATGAATTTTCTCTCGCCTGCATGATCCGGATCGGCGGTCAAAACCTCAGGAACGGCAACGAAGGCTGTCAGGATGAGAGAAACTACGAGGTTTATCCAGAACAGCCACCGGAGAAACGTGAAGTACGAAGCTACGGCCGATCCGAAATGAGACTCTATTTCCTTTATACGAAGCTCCCAGGGAACGATCCAAGTCTGCAGATTCATGAGCTCGCGTCTCAGATATTGCCATTTCTGAAAAATTCTTATTTTGTCATAACGCGTAGAAAAAATTCACATAAAAAGAAAAATAAAAAAAGAAAAAAAAAGTTACTTTGTTGATGAAAATAGACGCTCTCGCGAGAGCATCCCTTGTGTTTCGGCTCTGAGCCAATCTCTCCTGCAAAACTCCTTCGTGTCTTCTGACGTAAGTTTTAGCCTGCTGTACCAATTTTATTTTTCTGCGCAGAGGCCAGGGCTGATGTTTTACCGAACTTATAACTTCTTTGTGCAGTTTCAGATTCTCGAATATCTGCTCCTGGGTGCCACTGTCTTGAAGCTGTTTCGTCTCGTCCTTTTCATCCTCTTCGTCCATGATGATTGCTTGGTCCGCCTCGATGGAGATCGCTGTGCTGCAGAAAAGAAAGCACTCTTCGTACGTTTGGAATACGTTTGTGGAAATAATAGAACGTAGCGAGGATTTTATACGAACTCGCCGGAACTGGTTGTGAAAGCGGAGGATCGGCGTCTCGGCAAGCCTTCGTTGGCAGGATCGTCGGAAACGAAGGACGACGCTTTCCGACGTTTTCTTCTTCTGTTTCTCGAGGAATTCCGTCTCTGTATTATCGCGCATATCGAGGCCGAGTAATCGTCCTCACCTTCTTCCCTGACTTCCGACCCGGCGCGATCTGAAACGCGGGTTTTCACCATGAAGAAAAATCCGGTGAAGAAATCGAGTCGAAAATAATGGCGTACCGCTCGTGATCGTCGGAGACAGTGGCATCTCGAGCTCCTTGTTCGCGACTTCGAAATTGGATCCGACGAGTTCTCGTCAATGGAAATAAGTATACTGAGAGTGTGTCAGCGAACGGATATCCCGAATAATTTAGCCGCGCCCTCGGACTCGCCGCGGATCTGGTGTGTAAACCAGTCCCGATTGCCGAAGAATCCCCGAGAAGAGGAGCCTCGGAGCCACTCGCCACACCTCATCTGCTCTCGGCTAATCACTCTTCGAAGCGGTGTTATACCTCGCGTATGCGTGCTTACACGACATTATCAGATAACCGTGGATGCCCGCGAAAATCACCTCGTCGACGTCGGTACGCCGTCGTGGCTAACAGCCAGCCCACCTTCCTCGATATAAAACAACAAAACGACTCGAGAGTCACAGTCAGGCGAGAAATAGGAATATACAACACTTTTTGCTCATTGCCCCGGGAAGATATCGCGTGCGCCGAGTCCCGACACGATCGAATACAAGAAACGTGCCGAATCAACGATCCACTCGTTCCGATCGTGATTTCGACAAACTAAATCTTCCGCTTCAAAAGTTTTTTCCTGTCTTCGACATGATCATCACTGAAACAGATTACAATAAAAAAAAGACTGTTGGATCATTTTTTTAATATTCATTATTTTGCCTTACTATAACATTCGTGTTGCTCCGTTATACGCGAAAGAAAAATAACATATCGCGTATACGGGCGCGGCGTTGAAAACTTGAAACGAGCGTTTTCTCACCCGCTCCGACAGGTCCCACCCTGAGCATTCACTCGTTCGTCAAACCAGCAGTGTCTGCTCTTCGAGAGGTATCGATTGATAAAAAAAAGCATAAAAGAAGGAAAAAAACAGCGGGATTGTAGTGGCCTCGTTTACACCTTTCCGTGACTGAATTACTCCCCCCTGCGCTGAAAAACCTGAGAGGCTCGGCAACACTCAACGGAATATTGATCAAGTCATTAGATAATTAGTCACGTATTAAAAAATTAATTTGCATCGACCGGCCAATATTGATTACCTATTAATCGTAATAGTCAACTTTTCACGGAATTTCATCATACTTTAAACTTAAATTTTTCTTCGGATAGCCAATTGGAGATGGGTATTTTCTTACACAAATAAAACTTTATTTTGTAAAATAACGAGTGTACATCGTTCATGTTAGTCTTTCCAGGAATACTGGCACGTAGCGTAAGAATGGTGCTACATCGTCTTGGACTCACGAACTTTAAAAACTACCAAACTCCAAGAGTAATAAAAAATTACTTAAAAAACTCTTTTTATTCTTTGATTATCGAGGCTCCTTGTCCCTAAAAGTTGTACTCGAGAATTCGGCTACTACTTGGTTGTGTGTCTGGCCCAGGTAGTTCTTTGAACTTGGCACATGAGATCACTGCGCGACGGCAAACGAGCGCTGGTTGTCCTCGACGGTGGAGGCCCCGACGTTCTCAGGATCGTCGCCAGATTTTTCGGGCTCTTGTCGCGTTTATCGCCCAATTCCGATTCTCTCGCCGGACTCGACGATAGCTTGGACATCATCTCGCTCTTTCCGGAAGTTTCTCCAGATTTTTCCTGCGTCGAAGCTTCCAACGTTATTCGCTTTTGTTGCAACGCTTGTGACTGCTCCGAAGTTTTTCCTGGCGTTTCCAGAGTTATCGCTGGTTTCCCAGGTGCATGCAGTGAGCTCCTCTGACCAGACGTCGCACACGGCAGAGGCTTGATGAAGGTTAATTCACCCGGATTCTCCGGACTCTCCACAAAACTCGTCCCGTAACTCGAAGTTTTCTGGCAAATCACCGGCGAGGAAGCGTAATTGTTCGCATGTACTCGTAGAGAAATTCCTCCTGGAGGCGGTTGTACATTAAAACTCTGTAAAATGTATAACAATTTGATTTTATTTGAGTAACGAAAAATAGATGTAATGCTTGGTAAATGATAAAAACTCACGGACGGTTTATTGTTACTTGGCGAGAGAAGAAAACTCGGCGCTCCCATTGGGTACGGAGAGGGAGTCCCGTAAGGTGACCTGTTTTGTTGCTGATAAGGACTTGTGTTGTGCAGCCTCTCGAGCAGCTGCGTCTGAAAGTGTAACTGATCCGTCGAGTTGCTCAGACCGAGTATGTCCAAGCCAGAATGGGTGCTCGGATAACGCGCGTCGGGCGGATAGGGGCAGTAGGTGAAGGAAGGTGTCTCCAGTTCCCAGGGAGAGCTTTGTCCAGGAGTTGCCTGGGACTGCGGATAAACCGCGATTTATTTCATGAATTATCAAGTACTCGGAAACATCGACTAAATGAGACGGAGAATTAGTCTTGTCGTCACACACGTACGCACAAAGAAAAACGGTATTACCTAGCATTTGTTCGTAGCGAAAAATCCAAAATCCCGAGCCAAGACCTGTCGGGCAACACAGTAACGGGCATCGTTGTATTCAACGTAGCTTTTTGCCAACTCTCTTCATTTGTAACGACTTGTGCCATTTTTAAATGAATCGAATCACAAATCCGGCAAGTTACGGACAGTTGACACAACTTTGACGCATACATTCATAATTGTGAGTAAAATAAAACAAACTCGCACAACACGCAGCAAAATTAAATTATTACAGCGCGATAAAGTTAATTAATCGCTCCACTCATTTATTTCGAAAAAAATAATAAGGCTAGCGAATTATAGCTACGAATAAGTGTTAACAGTATTAAAAAAAAATACGAAAAATAATATCGCTAAATGTATTGTGATGCGTTGGGCTGATTTTTCGTGTCATGGCGATTCATCACTGCGTCATGCGGTAGAGCGTTACCTGGCCGAGACTGGAAAGATCGGGAATCGTTGGAGTCTGCGATGTCATCGTACTACCCGTCGTTCTCGATACTTGCGTCTGGGCCGCACCAAGAACGCTCGAAGCGTGCTCTTGCTCTCGCAAGTGACTCACCAAAGCACCTATGTGCTCCAGAAGTTCTTTGTTCTGTACGAGCAATTGATGAGTCCTCGCCTGATAAGAATATCATTAAAAAAAAAAACAAACAATAAAATTATTCCGATCAAATAATATCGCAAATTAATATCGGGTTGTTCCAAAAGTTATTGCCGGTTACAATCTTTACAGAACATTCGTACTTTAAAATCCAAGTTTCTATTAGAAGATTCTAATTTACGAAAGTATGTTTAAATATAGGTGCAAGCACAACCAGGGAGGCCAGTATGAATGAAGATGGATCAACGCCGACTACGAGCGTAATAACGTTGTATGAGCGTGGCAAGGAGTTTTGGGACAGCCTCGTATTTCAGAGTGCCAAATTTATTTTTTTCTCGCGCACCTGAGCTTCGACGCGTGCCGCCGTTTCGGCAGCGAGTTGATCCTGCAAGAGCCTGGCATGCGCGACTGCCGCTCTGGTTTGTTGACCCTGCTGTTCGAGTCGCTCGCGCAACAACTGAATCTCGTGCTTGAGCGCTGTCAATTCGCCACCACCGAGCAACAAATGGTCCCCGCACTCGGAAGTTGCGGTGCCCTGGAAGATTATCAACCATTATTTTATCTCAAACGACAATAAAATATCCACTATTAATTTAATTTTTAATTTTTATCAAAATAGAACTTCTCACCGATGGGGAATGCCTGATTGGCGAGGCAGAAGAACCGTGAGTCCTGAGAATACAGGGAGCCGGTGTGGGTGTTTGCTCACGAACTTGTTCTTCCACGTCTCCCAACAGCGATATGTCTGCTTGAAAAAAAAAAGTATTTAAACTCATCTGGATTATGATTATTAATTTGACTAAAAACTTGCTTCCGAAACAATATTTGAGAAATGGATTCTATAAGAATTTCGTGATATTTACGAAAGTATTGTGAAAAATTGATTTTGTATGAAAATTTATCTGTGAAATAACCTTTGTGAACGTTGGGCGATGGAGACCGCGGTGGCTTGATTTGCTGTCGGTCGTTGTTGGCCAGGTCATCTTGATCATCGTAGTCGTCGCTACGATGCAGATGATCCTCGACTCGTCTATTTCTCTCCTTCTCAATGTCCTGATCGCGATCCTCGACTGGCGCGTTCAGACTGAGCTTGTGACAAACCTCGAAAGCTTGACCGACCGTTCTCACAACCCTCATGGCCTGATTCTGCAAATAAAAACGAGATAATCAATTATTTCACTGTTCAGTGATTTAGAAAATAACGCGATCCAAATTATTTCGAGAAGTCCCCTGTTTTATGACGTTTGGTGTATTATAGCGAATACCTCGAGATCATCAAGATCGAAATTTTCCTCCTCGTAAGGATTTTCAACGAGGGAAACGGTAGTCCGGGGTTGCGGAGCGGAGAGCGCCGTTTTCGAACGGAAGGAACATCTCTTGCTTTTGAGAAATCCAAATATCTCGGGCTCTTTGAACGAGAGCTTTTTACGAGGCCTCGTTGCAGCAGTTTGATTGCCGGTGTCGTTTGCGCTTGGATTTTCGGCCGCGTCGGACACTATTTTAGTTGCGCTCTTGAGCATCCTCGCGGTACTGGAGAAGCGCGTGTCCCGAAGCGAAATTTTATTTCCCGGTCGAGGAAAGCCGAGAGACTCGGAGCAGCCCAAGGGTTACTTCGGAACTGACATTCGCGCGTTTGGCAAGAGAGAATAAGAGAGACAGGCGAAGAAAAATGAAACACGGGTGCGGGGAACGAGGGGAGAGCGTGCCGAATACGATTTAACAGCGTCTTGATATTTGGCAGAGGGTCCGGCGACCAACTCTTTTCTGATGTCTAAAACCGTAACGAGCCGGAACTCATGGTAATGATGAATTTGCCGCGACTCTCCGTCGAGCGTGTATCGCATCGGAGAGGGACTCGTCTGGAAGAGACGGCGATCTTGCCAGGGCGAACATAACTGAGAGACTAGCCAGGAGAAATCACCACGAGACTATGGGAGCTATTTTAATAACTCGTTTCTCTCGGTGGATACGTGTGCGCGTTTCTACAATACCCGAATCCACTCGTCCGCCCTCCGCCTCGGATATTCGTTCCTCCCCGTCGTTCTACAAGAAACTCGATGAAATTTCGGGAGAACCGCACGACACGCTGTACCGGAACGATAAAATAATTCCCTCGAAGCTACGGGATCGAGCGGCGGAGGGGAGACGAGAAATTTTGGCAAGCTCGCTCCACCTGATGCGAATGCAGCGTGAGTCTCGAATTTTATCCCTACGTCACCGTTATATACCCCTCCGACGAGACGCGCACAACTCGGGAGGAGTCGGATTGTTAAATTTATATTAATAACTCGAACAACGCTCGCACGCTTCCAAATAATTTCCTCCCTTTCTCTCTCTCTCTCTCTCTCTGGCTGTGCCGATTTTTTTTTTTTCATTGTCTTCGAGCGATCGTTGCTCCAAATTCTAAACGGATCGGCTCCCCGTTCCAGACCGACTTTTATGTCTTGTTTACGTAAAATATGATTTTACAAAGAAACTCGAGGCCTCGTAAACGATTGCTCTCGTGAAAAGTATATTGTATTTAAATTAGGAGAATATAAACTGTCGAAAAAATGTTTTTAGTAAACGTCTGAGACGGGGGAGTCTCGTGTGTGCGGGATACGCTCGAATGCGAATCGCTCTCTTCTTGGCTGGCTTATTTACCTGGCGCCCGCGAAATAATTCTTTCATTCTAGAAGCTCGTACTCTAGACGCGCCTATTTATAGAAACATCTCGAAACGTCACGAGACATTCGCGTCTTGTCAGTATCGTGAGAAAAATAACGTTCCTCGTTAACCAAATTGGTATTCCGGAAATAAGGGCGCTTCAAGGACATTTTCGGAACTCTCCATCCTTACCTTTTTGCTAGATTTGAAGACGTTGCACTTGAACGTATTGCTGTTGCTATCACGGGCTATGTAACTGAAGATCTTCAAGTCGTGACTGTCGTGGGAAACGTAGAATATCCTGAAACAATATTTTTCTCGTCAGAATAAAAAATAATAATCACTGATAAAACGTATAGAAGAATCCAAAAATAATGTTACAAAGAATTTTATTTTTCAAGAAATTTTGAGATTGAATTTGTATTTTAAGAATCCAAACACGTATTTATCATATAATTTCTTTTTGTGCAAATAAGAAAATGATACATAATAATACTATTCGATAATACATTTGAAAGGCTTTGTGGAAAATATTAGCTGACAGCCAAAAATAATGACACTCCAAAATTATGGTTCCGGGAAAAAAAAAATTGGTGAGAATTCGAGAGTCGAGGAAAATTTTTTTTGAGAAAAAATAAAATGAGAACATCATGAAAACTGTAAATATTATTTTCTACAGATTCAAGGGTATCCTATCATGTAATTATTTTTGTAAAAATAATAAAAAAATTCTGTTCGTAATACGGTGGAGGAAATTACCTGTATATTGGATAGTGCATTTGAAAGGCTTTGTTCTCGTCGATCCACTGTTGCTTTTTCTGCAATGCATGGCAATGGAATAAAGGCTAATTTGAATATGCATCAAACGTTCGTTTTCGTATTATTCGCAAATCTTACCTTTTTCTTTCGTAACATTACTTTAAGTCCGTCGACCGATACTTCCAGCGTCACTTTTTTCTTCTTGATACCTTTCGCCTTGAATTCGTACTGTCGGGTGAAAAAATCAGCATAAATGAATAAGGCATTAGAATCTACCGACCCGGTGAAAAATATCAGCGACGAGTCGGCACGATCGCTCGAAAAGTGATTTAACGTTATCTCAAGTAAAACGAGTTTTCCCTTTCGATAAATTTTAAGAAAATTCGAAGAAAAATGAACTTACTCGAATCCTGCGCATCGCCGCCACGATTTCAACTCTGCTGGTAGGCCGTGGAACGTCCATCGAGCCGATAAACTGTGAAAAAGAGACACGAGCCTGTGAAACATGAATATGCTATGGGAATAAATAAAAAAAAAAGATATGGACGTGTTTAAACGTCCTCGAGGCGTCAGACACGTTTCAAAATCGCGTCAAGAATTTATAATTCTCATCTTCCTCCCATGTATAAACGGCCAACGCGGTATTTTTCTTCTCGACGCCCCCCACAGGGGGTTCTCGACGACGGACGATACGAGCGTATCTCGACTGAGTCAACATCATGGGTATATATCGGCGAGAGAAAGAAAAACGTCGGGCAAGAGGTAACTCTCCCGCGTCTCTCGACATTGTAACGTAAACGCGACGCGATTCTCGTATTTTTTCTTATTCTCACACGCCGGGACGAGAGAGAGAGCTCTCAATCGAGAATAGAATTTAACGAGAATCGTTGGAAACGCGTGCGCGCGCGTTTCCCTGACGGATTACGTTATTTTTCCGGTGTGCCATTTCGGGAGCGTAAAACGATCTTGACCACGGACGATTGTTTCGGCTCTGTATAGGCTTTAAGGGGTTTCGATAGCCTTGGCGAAAATAAATGAAAACAAATCAAGTTTTACATGTTAAAAGTATAGGGAAAGGAAATTTGTTAAGAAAATGATAAAAATTAGAGAGAATGTTCTTTGTCACTAAAGAAATTAATATAAATTCTGAAAAAAATATCGTCTACATTATTTTCAAGTAATCAAGTGTTGAAGTTACATTCTTATACATGGAAAGTATATTTATATTGTCTAAAAATCGCTATTGCATGGTTCAATTGTTCGGAAAATACGTAGACGAAAATTCTAAAAAAAAATTCGTATTTACGTATTTCATATGAAAGAATATCCTCTCCAAATTTGAACGAATTTTTATTATTTCGTTATAACTATCGAAACCCCTTAAGGAGGTTGGCTACAAA
>JAPYYW010002495.1:0-20014 GCA_030522545.1 Cremastinae sp. A BG-2022a
ATATTAATTTTTAAAAATTGCTACTTTTAACATGGGCTCTTATGGGAGATTCGAAAAAGCAACGACTTTCAATGTATTATATCTCGATTTCTAGATAGTAAAGCTTTGTAAAATTTGACACATGTTTTTATATGACATTAAAGAAGACCTGTACAAATTTTTAAGAAAATCTGTCTCAACACGGTTTTGCGGTTGTACTACCTTAAGTTTATTAAGAAAAGTTGTTGCAGAGATTGTTTCAAGAACAACATACTCAAAATCACTCAAAATTCAAGATTGTCCAAGGTACTTGCTACATACGTACGAAGCTTCTTCGAAGTATAATAAAGTATAATATATTTGATTGAAAATCACAACATTTAACCTTCGGACGGGCGCGTGGGGTCTTTTTGGAGCCCAAAAAATTTTTATTCGCGTTTTATCATGGAAATTTCTTGTCGCGTTTATTTTAAATACATTTTTTAAGATGTTTTTCTTTTTAATTGAAATTTTTTTTCAAAACTTATTCAAAAACATATTAAATGACAATTATCGCATTTTTTGCAATTTTAAATAACAAATATCTCGACATCTGCACGATAAAGCTTACTTAAATTTTAAACATATTTTAATATGTCATCAAGGAATGTTAATATTAATATTTGCCAGATTATCTTCAAAATAATTTAACTCGAGTGCGCGCGGGCGAACAAACGCGTGGACCTCCCTAATGCACGATTATTCAACATTAAACAGTGTTTTTAGACAAAAATTAATTATTAACATGATCGAAGACTACGAGCGCAAGTCAGGAATTATAATGAGGTTTTTTTGCTTCTTTTTGTTTGTTTGTTAATGTTACAGCGCCCGTCGTGGCGTGATTACGACGACAGGATCGGGCGCAGCCTTCCACTGAACATCGAGCGTGATTTTTCGCACACGAGCACGCCGGGGGAGACACGGACACGAGTGCGGACGTTTCCTCGAGAGTGCTTCCTCGTGCCGGGCGAGGAAACGTTATCTCCTGTCCGTGCAGAAATCGCTCGAGAAGAGGCGAAAGGTGGATCATTACGGAATATATCCGAGACCCGTATTTAACGTCGATCGAAGTCTTCCACTTTGATCGTCGTGTAATAAGGTGGAGCGTTAATGCAGAACGATTATTGAGAGTGGAAGCTATAAAATCTCTCCCCCTCCGTCTCTCCCACTTTTATTTTCTTCTGTCAATGCCTCGTCCGCGAAACAACGATAAAATGACTTAAGACTTTTCTATTTAGAAAAGAAACGCACAGGCACGACGAGCACGATCGATTATTTATTTTGTCGTTTGTAAAGCTTTTCCAACAACTTTGCAGAGTATTTAAAAGATTTTTTTTTTTAATGGAATTTGATATTTTACGACACTTTCGAGTTGTTACGGTGGAAGAGAATTTTGCGCTTCTCGCCGACGTGGTCTTTCATTACTCCGAGAGCGAGCCCCGGATTTCTTGGCCCACATTGCTCGAGCCCCGGGGGGTTCAATTCCTCCCGTCAATTTCGTCTCCTCGTCCTTTTTTTCTCGTTCACGAGCCTCCCGAGAGCTTCCTCTCCCCCTCGAGATTCTCTCGGCAAACAAACGAATCCGCCGCCGAATGTTGTTTCAGGTTGTCAGTGAGTATAATTGCACAGTGTGCGCTCGTGTACAATCGTGTGCGAAATGACCACAGCCATCTCGACCGACTCTCACTCCCAGGCGTTTTCGCTTCTCCTTTTCTCTCTCTCTCTCTCTCTCTTCACTCCGGAGAATTTTTCAGCGATTCTCCTCTCCAACCGAGATCGTGCTTTTTATTTCCTCCGAATTTACCAGACTCTCATCAACGATTCGACGAAAATTTTTCCTTACTTTCGAAATACATCTAAACTCTTTTAATTTTTTTTCACGTGTTTGACCATAAATCTTTGGTACGAGGGATACGCGATTTTTTCTTCGTCCCGTTGATCGCGCTGATTTCGACCAAAGTAAATTTTTGGAGATTGTAAAATTGTGCGTTTGACTTGACAAAAAATGTGCCTTCGAGTCGCAAAAGAGCGAAGTATGTATACTTTAGTCTTCAAAATAATTGTACACTGTGAAATCAAATGTTAGAACATATTATTTTTTTAATTCTGTATTTATGCAGATTATAGAGAGAAAATAAATGAATTAATGTGTAAAATCAAATGTAAGAACATATTATTTTTTTAATTCTGTATTTATGCAGATTATAGAGAGAAAATAAATGAATTAATGTGAAATACATCGTGGCTCGTAAAAACGACGACCCTGGTTGAATGTCACGGAATACACTTTTTGGTGTTTTGACAGTATTGCATGCGAGAGTGGACCGGATTTTTGTCCAGGGATAACTTCGTTCGATTTCGTAACAGCGAATACTTCGAGCTGCGTTTTTTATGCATTCTTTTTTAGCAGATTCGAACAACAACGATCAAAAAACAAACATCTTTTTTTTTCAATTTTAAGGTAGTTCTCCAGCCAAACGAAAGTCTGCAGAAAATTTTTATATTGAGTAAATTGAGTAGTTCCTAATTTATTAGAAAAAAAATCGAGGGAGATCGCCGATGTCATTTTCGAGAAAAATTGAATTGAAAATGTGCTTTTTAACACGCAAACATCGCCCAAGATAGTAAGTATGTACAATTATTTGGGTTTTTGTGTTGTTAAAGATTGCAGATCTAAATTTTAAAAAACCTCTCATTTTGTTCGTCATTAAAAAATATGCAATTAAAAAAATATATGGGCCTGTTACCAAGCTTTCTAATAAAATAAAATAGAATTAGTGGAAATTTAAGGTATACAAATCGCAAATCTCTATCGTTTCTTCAAATATTTGGCAACTTTGCCCGCAACGTAAGACTTTTAAAATATCATAAATAAGTAAATAAACAAATCTATATGTATAATATAATCATGCATTTTATAAAAAAATGAACCACTTATTTTTATAAATTTTTGGTGTCCCCACAAAATACGGAACTTTGCTGGAGAACTACCTTAAAAACTTTTCCTACTTTTTTGATTCTCTCGAATTTTGTCGAGATAAAAAATGGTCGATCCCGATGAAAACGAGAGGCGCGAACTTCGCCAGTCGAATAAATTTTTTTCGCATTTATCGTAAAAGAAGGAGAAGCGCGAAAAGTGTATCAAGACGGAATCGGGGAGGGAAGGAGGCAGAGCGAGAGTTTTATTATAGAATGGAGTCCTGAGTCTGTTTTTCTCTCGCTCTGGAACGATATCGTGCAGAGTCTTATTGCGATCGCTCTCTCGTGTTTTTCTGCCAATAAATAGCGCAGCTTTAAGAGTACCGGAGGTTGTCCCGTCGACGATGCTTCGAATCGCGCGATAAAGGGAAAAAAGAAGAACGAAAATAAATGAAACATCGCCGCAGCCGACGGTCGGGAAATTCACGAAAACATATATGCACACGACTCCTTCAACCTCGAAAACATCCCGAGCACTTGAAATTTGCAAAGCAAGTTGAATATTTTTTCCTCGTTGAACAATAATTGTTTTAATTAATGAAAATGAATATTAAATAATCCTTCATTTTCGCAGATTGAATGAATTTTCGCAACAGGTCGAATCAAATGTCTCGCCACTTCCGGTTGCACGCTTGGAAAGGAATGGGAACGGAGGGTAAGAAGAAACATCAAGCATGAATATAGTGCCGACAAGCTCGAATGATGAAAGGCGAGAGAAAAATAGGAATATTTTCGAAAAATAATCGATAGCGCGTCTGGAGAAAAGAGAGCGAAAAGTTGAGAGAGAAAGGAGAGGAAATGAGAGGATGATCTTGGCCGATAAAGTGGGAGGTACTAAAATTAGAGAAGAGCCAAGGCGAATGAGAATTTCTTGTCGCCTCGTCACGGACATTTCCAAATAGTCCTTTCGCCCGATAAGACGAGTCTCCGGAATCGTTCACCTCTCAAACCGTTTACGATTTTATACGTTTTTTATCTACACCCATCCTTTCATGGTCCACGTTTTATTGGCGATAGAGTAAATCGTGCCTCGACTCAAGAATTCTAGTGTCGATTATTTGAACCGATCTTATTATTTTTTATAAAAAATACTGTTAAATTCATACATATAAAAATAGGTATAAAGATAAAACGTATAAAAGAAAATAATAAAGTAATGGATTTAAAGATTTTATCGAAACATTGGAAAGTGACTCTCTTTGTTGTTGTTTTCTCGTCGACGAATATTGGTGGCGTTATTGGCGAGTATTAAACATATTGATCTATGCTTACATGAAGATAATTTTATATAAAAATTGATAAGTTTTGTCGTAACGAGGTTACAGATTGAAAACTGAGGATTTTTCATGTAAAGCAACAATTTTGATTTAAAAATTAATAAGTTTTGTTGTAACGAGGTTACGAATTAAAAACTGAGGATTTTTCATGTAAAGCAACAATTTTGATTAACAAATTGATCCCAATCGCTAGTTTTTAAAAATACAATCATTACGACAAAATACAGTTATTTTTTATATAAAAGTGTGTGTATGTCTAGCATTTTTGGTAACTAATTGAAAAGATAGTTCCTGAAAAAAGTTAATTTTTTCACGATAAAGTTGGTGAAATTTGGACTTTTTTGTCTTAAACTTTGTCAATTTGTCAATTTTGACAAAAGTAAGTTTTTCATAATAAATTTAGACTTTATTTTTTAATCTTTTTATCAATTTTTTCCCTATTGGAATATCGATTAAAAGTTTGAGCACACTTTTTAAACACTTTTGACATTTGGTATTGTTCAAACAATCAAAAATTGAAAAAATTTGGTGAAATCTTTTCAAATTTGTTACTTTTTATTAACGACCAGTATAAATTTGACAGTTGTATCATCGTTTTTTGTTACTATTCAAGGCAAATCTATGAATTGCCTATAAAAATTAATAATTCGTGATTAAATATTTTCAAGTTTTACATAACTATTTCTCATACAATTTCGAAACAAAATATCAAAAATGTTTTTTCAAATTACTGTAGTTCATTCTTATCGTGTGCAATATTGACAATTCGATAGTTTAAAAAATAATAAATTTCGTAACTTTTTAAAAATATCTTTTTGAAAATTAGCCAAGCAATGTTTATACTATGGTATTTCAAGCGTGAATAAACATTTTTTGTGCAATTCTTATAAGAAACAAATATTTTCCAAGTGTTAACGAGACGAGTACCTCGATATATTTTTATTTTGTTCCAACCGAATGTGAAATTCATTGGCTGGCATGATTTCAGGGAGAAAATGCGTTTGCACGAGCAAGGCGTGCAAAGAAGCCGGTGTCAAAGTGTGCAAGACGCGATATTCCTGCTACACCGAAGAAATAAACGACGCCCGCGGTGAATTCAGAGAGAACAGTTCGACGCGGGGATGCACCGAGTGAGTCTCGCTAATTAGGGGCACTTTTTAAACCGCGTTTGTCAATCATTCGGAAAAACGTTGTCGTCGCGATTATCCAATCGACGCGTCAACCGCGTTCTTATATGAACGCAGAGAACACGCTCGAAACAAAATAACGGGGATAAATGGAGGTCCGGAGCGCCCGACGATAAATCTCTCGCCAGTTGTTCCGATTTGGGAAGGTGAAATAAACGAAAAGTTCGAGAAATCCGGAGCTCCTCGTGATTGATCGATAAATGAAGGAACGAGTTAAATATTTATTCGATACTCGTTACCAGATAATTGTCCTTCCAATTTAACGTCATTGCAACGAGAGATAACCTTGGCGAGATAATTCGCCGAGTCGAGAAGTTCGCTTCGAGTCTTTCGTCGCTCTCGATCCTCGCAGCTTTTATTCTTCGAAGTGTGCTCTAATTAAAATGGACACGCGCTGATTACCGCTCCTCCCTACACTCATTTCTCTCTCCAACTTCGCCCGATCCCCCTCCCCGGCTGGGCAATCGTCATTCTCGAATCCAACCCCTCTCTACCGCGATTAATCGCGAGCACGACACGTCGTGATTTACGCACGCGAGTTGTTTTCAAAATGATTACAAAACAAACTCTGACCAATCGCCTTTGTCGGCCGCTCTCTCACCCTCGTGGAAAAATACCGAACAACGACGATACTGGGTCCAGACTTAAAAATCTGACGTTCGTTTTCACACTCGTCCTGCTGCTGCAACTTTTTTTCTTCAAGCGTCCTTGATTTTTTTTTTTAATATATTCGAGGAAGATTTTCGTCATCGACGTTCAAAGATTTTGAAGATTTATCGATCATTCAATACCAGGAAATAATTGAGGATGGATGGGACAGACGATCCCAGCAAAAAGTCAATTCTTGGCGTTAAATTGGTAAAATCTAGACTCTGGCTTTTGCTAAAAAGTTGCCAATTTATTGAGTCTTGTTTTGATTATCAATTAGTAACTTGAATATATTTTAACAATAATTTAATCATTTTTTATTGTTTAAACAATTGAATGAAAACAATTTTATTGAAACATTGTGAAATTTTGGTCTATACAAAATATGAAGACTACTACGAATATATAAAAAAAAATTCACAAGAATATCTCATACTTCTAAATTTGTATTCAGTGCAAATTTACGATTTCTTCATAAGAAGCAATATTAAATTTCATCAACTTTGGAGTTTGATAACTCTTAATGTATTCAGTAAAACGATTTTAAATTTGGCACAACAGTTTTTCATATTTTTAAGAACAAATATAAAAAATTTATCAAATTCACATATTTTAAAAAATATCGTTCATACATTCTTAAATATCTCACATTCGATTTGTGAAATTCGGACTCTGCCTTTTTGCTGGAAATTGCTTATTTTCTTACGTTTCAGCTATATTTTGAGCTTTTTTTGAAAATAATCGTTCGAGTAATCGAATTTTTGGCGAAATGCTTGGAAATTTCTATCTGTTAAAAATCTGTACTTACAATAGTATATAAAAAATATCTTAAAATTATTATAATAATGGTATTAAAATATTATCGATAAATTTAAATGACCATCTATTTGAAAAATCTTATGTTCATAATAAAAAATTTTCGTTTTGAATGTCTCGATTCCTAAAAGATAAAACTTCCTTAAAATTAAACATTTAAATGAGTTATTGAAAAAGATTCATGTATGCAATTTTACAAAAAATATACTCGACGATGATCAAACCTCTAATTTGTACACAAAAAAGTTTGGAGTGAATCGTGCTAGGCTCTTCGTAAAAAATGCAATTTCGATTGATATATAGTACGATTAAAAAGTATAAAATAAATTAAATCATCTCGTTGAATCGTAGTCTCATGGACGAGCTCGAATTTCGTCGTCTCTCCTCAGGATCCGTCACGAGTCAGGAATCCGGTCGTTTTTCTTTTTTAAAGAGCGAATTCGAGAATACATTTAGATAAAGCCGGGCCTGTGTACTTGTGCGTGAAACCGCGAGATCGTGATTTAGTTATCTTCTCCAACATAAATCCGGACGCGCGTGTCCGGTTTATCGCAATGACGAGACCATATTTTTTCCTTCTTTTCTCCGTTTCTTCTTCTTATTTTCGAGCATTTGCCATGCGCGTATGTAAAAACGCGTTAATAAAACAAATGATGAATTTACAAGGGAAAGTTTTCGCGTCGATCGATTACTGTACGATCACGCGCTCACGAAAAATATTCGCTAATTTTTTTTTTTACGGCGATCGCCGATAAATTGTATACTTTACTCGGCAACGACAGATGGCCTGGGAAAAAAAATCCGTGGGAATATCGCGGACACTCGATTCCCGAAATTCAATGAAGAATCTTCTTCGGTATTTATTTCCAGATAACATTCATTATTCCAAACTTTTTTTTCGTTGCAATCTCTCTCTTTTCTCGATGTCACGCGTTAATATGCGGAATATTTTCTCGACTATGAAAAATGCACAGCGTCCATTTAATTCTCTACACATTAACACTTATCGCTCTGTTTTATATATTTTTTATTTTTTTATTTTTTTTTATCATTTCACTTACACTCGGGGTTCATGAACTTTATCACAATTCCTCATATATTCTCACACTCTCGGCGTTTCGCTCGTATTATTTCTCAGATTTGAGAGTTCGCTGAATCTTTGCCGCGAGGTTGCACGCCCCGTTCTTTGCCCGTAAAAGTGAGTCATCTGACATTTGAAAACGAAAAAATCCAGATCTACTGCATATTAAAATTCTTACAACTGGATCCTTCGTAAACAGCCATAAAAATATTTTGCTTTAGTTGTTATTTGATATTTTATTTACTTTTCACCGTTATGAGAACAGCTTTGGCTTTAAGGACGTCGTGCTGCTAATTAATAGTCAGTTCAATATCTTTGAGCAAAAATTTTTGATTATTTTATTTCCTTATGGTAGTTCGTTCAGTTCTTTGGAGTCAAGTGAGTGATTTCATTGAAAATATACGCAGATTACTTTTATTTGCGTTTAATAAGCATATTACGATTCATTTTATAATCACCTTTAATGTGTCAAAGAAAGAAAATTAATTTATAAAATTAAGAAATTTTAAAACTGATCTAAAATCCAGTTTTTTGGCTTTTTCAATATGAATTCTTGAATGAACCTCGATTAATTAGCATTTTCGTTATCTACGAAAAATTTCCGATTCAAATAGGCTTTTAAAATCGCAAAACAAGTTTTCAAAAAATGTTGTGCATTTTTTTTATCACACTGGGTGGTCTCGTGGACCCATGAAAATTTCAAATTACGATATCTTTTCTTTTTCTCGACCAAATTAACTTTATTAAGGATGATTTTGAAAGATTTTTGCAAAACAAAGCGAATGGCGCAGGAATTACGTTAATACATTAATTATTTAAACAGTTATTGCGCCTTGAAGATTTTTGGAACAAATGGAAAGGTATACCTTGTATACCTTCAAAAATTCGCAAAATTTTTTGAATTTTTTTTTTCGATTTCAAGACCTCGTTCCATCGGAAATTTCCCGTAGATAATGAAAATTTATTCGGGGCACAATCCAAAGATGATCGAATATTGAAAAATTGGCAGTACATTAACTCTACTCTTCACTTCTCTACTCAAGACCATATTTTAAGTTAAATTTGGCGTTTTAAAACTGCAGAAGAATTTTTTTTGAGTAAATTTATTCCAAAATAGTCAACTTTCTTTATAGCAAGCACATTCAAGATGAAATACGAAAAAATAATGTCAAGAGTAAAGAAGTGAAGAGTACCCTTAACATACTGCCGAAAAATTCAAAAAATTAAAAAATCAGTTTTTTGGCTTCAGTTCAATATGAATTCTTGAATTGCTCCCCGAATAATTAGCATTTTCGTTACCTACGGTAAATTTTCAATCAAATTGTTCGATATATGTGAATAAAATGTACGATTGGATGGAACAGAAGCGCGACACCGTTGCTGTGCGAGACAAACGCCTGGGCGAGAACGTCGCGGCGTGGCCCGGTGAGAGGCGAGGAAGTCGCGACGACGGAGAAGCACGAATTGTTGTTCTGGCAGAGATTGAAGTGCTGCGACACGCACGACTTTTGCAACTCTTACGTCAAGGAAAATCGCATCGTGGAGGAAGAGAGAGCTCGGAGCACGGGGGATGAGCGGAGCGAGTCGAGTTCCGAGATGATTTCGTCGAGGCTCAAGGATCGGACGGACCGACCGATCGTATCGCCCCCAGCGACATCGATCCAAGATCGCGCAGGAACGATTCTCCCCGAGAATCGCCAACGATCTTACTTCGGAAATCGGAACGGTCCGCTCCACGTCGCCGCTCTCGTTCTCGCTTTTGCTGCCCTCATCTCCGTCCTCGGAGCTTGCTACGTCATCACGAGGTATATATTTATATGTATTTATATTCCTTTCCATTTTTTACCACTTAGTTTTCTCGACCTTATATGCTTTAGAAACGTACAATTTTTTTCTTTTTTTTACCACCTGCATACACTGTTAAAAATTTCGCGGTGTTAACCAAATAGTGTGAGCGGTAAAAGGAAATGGTGTAAAATAATAATACCGGTGTGTTTGGTAAAAGATGTTGGACGGTGTTATTTGCTGATTTTACGGGATTTTAAATTGATGTTTTCAGCAACAGGGATAGGTAGAGCTCGATACTTTCCTGCGAGAAATGAAAATTTTTCAATGGATGATGTTTATTACACCATCGATGACGAAATAAGCATCACCTATATATTGAAAAATTTGCATTTCACAGAAAAGTATCGATCTTCCCCCTTCCCTGTTCAGCAATAAAACTTTATTTAAGTTTCTGGCAGTCCACTCTATTAAGAGGCAATAAACGGACGAGAATGAACGCGAAAAATTTAGTATCAGATACCTGAGCTCAAGCTTGGCATACCAAAACATCATTTTATGACTCATTATCTGAATATTATTAAGCAAATCGGTCCTTATATCTTTGGTAAATAAGGTTTGAGGAGAAGCATAATATTATTTCAAGGAACTGATACTTAAATATAAAAATTTAAAAAACATTGAACACTTGCTACTCAACATTTAAAAAAAAATTAGTATTAAAATTTTTTTTAGAGAACATTTATAGATAGTAAATTACGCTACAGTGTATGGAAACATCCAAATATTCGAGCATTTCCCAAAAGTTATCATACACATAGATTTCGATTTGATAAATCGGCGAGTAACTCGTCGTTGATTATTTGCGTTTGCTGCTTGGGTGCACTTGTTCCAAGATTGTTATCTCATCTCGGGGAAACTCCGCTTCTTGCCTTGAGATCGTGCTCTGTTGAGCATGTAGGACCCTTTAATTAGTCTCTCGAATGCATTTGAAAACGAGTGAGATCGACAAAGTGAGAAGGAGAGAGAGAAGAGGTGAGGGAAGGGGAGGACATTCTCTCATGAAAAAAAAACAGCGTTCCCTGTCCTCGTACTTTTATATATACATATAACTTTACAGCAGAGTTTAATTATCGGTATTTTGCAATACCGATTTAATCATGACTCGCACAAGTGAACCGATCGGGGCGCTAAATAGTCACGGACCGTGCGCAGAACGTCCGTACGGACAAACATCGATGAGACGAGAAAAAAAAGAAGCCTGGTGAAATTGATTTTTACGAACATATAACGGCATCGACGCAGATTTTTTTTTATACACAAACCCTTTTTTAAAAAGCACAGGCTTGTCACGTAGAGAATGTAATCGAACTCCCAAGATTCTAATTAACTCGTGATTATTATCGGTTTGTTTGAATCGTGACTAAATTCATTTAGACAGTTCAGTGAGTCTGTCAACTTGACAATTCATGTCATAGAAAGGTTCTGTCATTTCAGCCATTTAAATATGAATTTGAAGCAAATATTTTTGTTTATGATGTTAAGTCTATACAGAAAAAATCAAAAAAATTGACTACATTTTTCTCTCATCTATACGAAATCGTTTGTGAGTATAAATTATACAAGAAATAGTTTTAAATAATTAATTAACAATTTTAAATAATTAATATCTTAATGAGAACCTTTTGCTAATCGTAAAATATTTACACGACATATTGCACATGTTATTTAATATTATATAAAATTTTCAAAATCGTTCAATCACTTTCAATACTGAACACAAAATCCTTAAATATTAAAAAAAATAGATATAAAGTGGAAGAAACTCTTAGAGTTCAACTGTTGCGACGTTAACCTTATTTCAAAAAAAATGAAAATGGCGCGAAAGATGAAAAAATAGAGGCTTGTATACTAATGAACGGCGGTGACAAAGGTTTTCCGTTAGAGAGTGAATGGTTTGTGGATTTTCGAAGTGTCTCGTTGGTCGGTGAAACGGGAAGAGATCGGTATCGGAGACAGCAGGAATCGGCGATGAGTCTTTCAGTCCGACGACATTGCACGCGTAAATTCTGAGCGCGATGCTCTTTCGAGAGTGCCGATCGTTAACTTCGTCCTCATCCCGTTTCTCGGCGCTGCTTCGAACTCAATTTTCCACTTAGCGGCAAAAAAGCGCACATTGCCTGTCGGTCGCATATACCGGCATGACAAGGGTAAGAAAATTGCGCGAGGATCGATGGAAAATCGAGGAAAAGAGGAACGGAAGGGAAAGAGAAACGAGAGATTACAGCATGGGAGTGATTTAAAGCTCCTCCGCCGGAAACACGAAAAGACAAGAGTCCGTAAAAGGTTTTCGATGAATTTTCACCGGGTTTTCCTTTTTTTCTCTCTCTCTCTTCTTCCCGAAAATCGTTGACCAATGTACCTGACTTTCACGCATTTTTCAATATACGTATCTTTCATCTCTTGGCCATTTTCGCTTGTCACAAAAAGACACTCTCTGTGGCAGATTCAAATAATTTTTATCTCAATGTAAGAATTTGCAAGTTGCAACTGTCGTTAAATGAATTTTTGACAGGTCTCGATAATTATTATCTTGTAAACGATAATATATGTTTGTTTCATCTTTTAAAGCAACTTGCAATCGATTCGCATCGAAAAATTCTGATTATGACGAAATCAAAAAAGTTGCAGCTATAATATACCGCTCAAAAACTGAAATTCGATAGACTGACACAAATTATAGAATTTCATCGTGTCATTTATAAGTTTATTACCCAAAAATCACAAAAAATTGCCTTAACTTTATCTCTCAATACCTCATAAATATTATAAATCGTTACTAATGAATTTGGTAGATTAGACGTAATAATGAAGTTAATTATTATATGATTTTGTAATGACAATAACATAATTTGGATATTTCTTTTGATTTAGTCATTCGCTTTTAATTCCAAAGTTAAAAAACTGAAATACGTACATAAATATATATCTTAATGATTTATTTATAAATAAATTGTCACTCGCAAATTCGAAAAATTAGAAAGATTTTTGTAATCCACACGTTGTACAGTATCATTTTTAATTTCCCGCAAATTTCCTACTGTGGAAACTTTTCTCTTTTATATTCTCCAATAGATATTTGTATGCAAGAAAAATGAATTTAAGAAAAAGTATATTCACACGATATCGAAGCGTGAGAGCAGAAAAAGGGAATGATTTTTTTCAAACGAGAAATAAGTGCTGGAAGAATGAGTAATAGCGCGGGAGAGCGAAAATGGCCTCGGTCTGAAGCGCCCGAGTCGGAGTCTGCCCACGATCGGTCTGGAGCCGATTTCTGTGGTTAATTTCACTGTCCCGTCGCGACACTCTAAAAGCCGCCCTCTTATCAGTCCCCCGTTCGCTGGACGAGAGCGAGAGCGCGCGCGACTACGAAACGCTCGCGATAGCGAGAGAAAAAAGCGAAAAAGTGCGGCTCGGGCGCGCTGTGTGCTCGCATGCTCGTTTTTTTTTCATCCCGCGGTCCTTCTTCCTACCCTCTAATCTCGGCGGTCCCGGTGCCTAAGTGGGTTTTCGAGTTTAAGAATGTCCGGCCGAGTCTCGGGACTCGCCTCTGCTCTCCCCACCCCCCTCCCCCCTCTGCCGACAACACATCCATTTCTGCGCGATGAGTCTCTTCGCGTTCATGCGCTGCTGATTATTATTACAGTCGAATACCCGTTATAAGCCTTCCCCTATATAATAAGCCCCTTCCCCCCAATCAGCAATTTCCGACTCGAGAGAACTTTCCCCACTTTTAGTTACTCTTTCGCGTTTTGTGCCGGACTACCCCGAATAAAAGCCTGCGCCTCAACAGTCAAAATCATCAATTTTATATTCACATAGAATATTTATTGTTATTTATTAAATTAAATTTTATATATCGAGAAGATATTGCAAGCAAATTGTGTAGGTAATCTAAAAGAGTATCAAGTATCCATCAAGATGAAATTTACTATCACTGTTATTATTAATTAAAAATAGAAAAAAGAGCACAAAAATTTACAGTTTATTTATTGACGTAAATAATTAAATTAATATCAAATAAACTATTGTTGTACAAGTTATTGGTAATAATCATAATCGTGAATTACATTTAGAGCTTCTGTGTGATAAATTTCTTTGAGTGTTATTGTTATAATTTTCGTTATTACAATTATTAGTAAAAAAAAAAGATAAATCTGAACGGACGTAAATATGCTGGTAAATTAATATAAAAACTACAGACAGCATAAACAAATTTTATTTAATAGTTAGTATCATTATTTATTAAATAAACTTACCAGTTAACGATACAATGAGTGGATTTTTTTCACGTTTGTTACAGCACTCAAAACGAATAAAAAATTAAAACGTTACGTGTGTGAAAAACAAACTGCGCGTTGGCACTACAATTTTAAGAAAAATTTCTCCTACATTCCCTAGACCAGGCTTATAAGGGAAACGTCTCCATAGTTGAACAACTTTATCTTTATTTGTCTTTATTTAAAAAATATTCAAACGAAAAAATCTGCTTCTAATTCACATCTAAACTATTGTCTGATATTTTAGCAATTCAAAAATCATTAAATGTGTTAATTTTAAATAATATTCCTAGTAAATAAATACTTGAACATTTGAATACGTAGAATGTCCGAATAGTTGGACAGAAAATCGACCCTGTCTCTAGGATTGAGCGAGTTTTTTCCAATAAATTAACGTTATGAAAAATATACTTCTTCGTATATAGGAAAAATAATCCATACGATTCTATTGATAAAAAATAATTGAAAAATTAAAAATAATATAGCGAAAATTGTTCAACTATTGGGACGTTTATCTTATTGGATACTCGACTGTATATTCTCCAAGGAACTCTCGCAATCTACCTTTTTCTCTTCCTCTTTACTCTTCTTCCTTCTCGCTTTCCTTTTTTCCTCCTCGCAGCTTCATTCGCGGCCGAATGCCTGTGGTCCCGTGACGACTCCTCTCTCTTTCTCTCTTCTCATATTCTCTCGCTCTTATCTCGAGTTGATACCACGCGAAATTACGGGCGACCTTGGCCATTACCATTTTCGCGCAAACGAGCAATCCCTAGCGCGGATTCGCCATCGAGGCTATTACGGTTTTCATGTGCTAAAAATATATGTATATAATATAGAGAAAAATTTGGATAAATCAGCGGAATAATTTTTTTTTTCCAAATTGTTCTTGGAGACTCGATTCTGCGGAATTAAACCGCAAAACTCCGAGGTCCGTTCGCTTTTAAATTTCGAAATTGCCGTATAATGATCCTCCGTTTTTGTTTTTGAGAGAAAAGAATAAAATTGGAGGACGAATTTCGAAACTGTAGTTATATCATCCTAAATCCATTTTTGTCGGGACGTAAAATGTTGGGAGATTAACCGGATTGATTATATTTTTATGAAATTTTTTCCCTTATTTGCAGGTTTCTCAGAAGCCCGCCCGAAATCGGCACTCCGTAATGTCCGGTTCTTTTTCATCGTTGCCACTCTTCGACATTATCAGCGTCATCGGTGGTCGAAAAAATTCAACAGGAAACCCGACTCGGCGGAAGGAGCGCGACGTCGCCGGAAGTCAGGTAATGACACACTTACTCTCTTTTTTGGCTCCGCTTTTATTTTTTCTTTGTTATACATATAGAATCAGGTCTAGACCAAAATCCAGACCCAGATCTCTTATTCATGTTGGTCGTAATGAAAATGAGAGAAATCACACGATAGTCACTTTTACGAAATTTATTAAAAACAGCAGAATTTAAATATATTTTTAAACTGTATTTTATTTATTGAACTATAATTTATTTATTATCTATTTGTTGAGAAAAATCGAATACTCTTAGTATCATCAAAAATATATAGATTTAAATTGAAGGTATAGGCCGTAAAATTACAGCTGAAATAAAATTTCTTAATAACCCGTAAAATTCTAACTCTGCCTTTTCGCCAAAAAGTTTTTAATTTTTATATAATTCTAATTTGATTATTAAATGGCAACTTAATCGAATAGATTTTCTTTTTTTTTCATAAACTCAAATATTTTTCATTATTTTAACAATTGAATATGAAAAATTTTAGTGGAACGTTTTGAAATTACAGCCTATAAAATTTAACATGACTACACATGTATTAAAAAAATTAAAATTAAAAGTAAAACGATTTCAAATTTGGCAAGACATTTTTTCATACATTTAGGAGCAACATTCCAAAAATTTGTCAATTTCCCCTATTTTATAACACACTTAAAATATTTTTCAAAAATATATGCAAAAAAAGAAACGAAAAAATTATTGTAATACCTTGTTCAACAAGTAGTGATCCAGGCGTAAAACAAATGTTTCAAAAACAAAAGATAATCATTTTTTCTTTTAATGATCAAAATAGTTATCACTTTATATGTTTGAAAGTACCATTGCGATTTCTCTCATTAGTGTTTTTCCAAAAATAAAAGAAAAGAAGGAAAAAAGGTTGTTCGTGTTTGTCAATAATTGTTGAAATTATTGAAATCCCGAACGATTTCGTTTCATCACGAGAGCAGCGATGATCCCTCACAGACCGAAAAAAGTTCGTTTCTACAGCACACGTATAATTGAGCACACACGCTCGAGTTCCCTCGAAGCAGATTCTCACGCATCTGCTTCGTTCGCCGAGGAACCACCAAATTAAATATCCCAAAGTGGGTGACTCTCAATTCCTGGCGACTCTGGGAGAGATTTTTTCGAGTCCTCGTACACGAGAGTATAAACACTCGTGGAACAAACATTTTTTTATTTCAATGGAAACTTTGCTTCGCGGTTGAAAAACAATTATATATCAACTCCTGATTTTTTACACATACAAAAACGCTTTTAATGAAAAAAATATAAAAATTTATTATAAAAAAAAATAACAAAAAAAATAGAGAACATTTTATACGAATAATTACTATATTGAATAGTATACTGTGTGTAGTATAACAGTTTAGAAATTTTTAGGATTTTAAAATAAAAATCATAGGAATTTTGATTACTTTACCATTAAAATGACTATATTTTAGACAAAAAATCCTCAAACTTTTCCAAATGTTACCACAGTCCAAAAAAAACATAGTAATATCCCACATAAGGTTCTCTCTGTATAATTAAAAAAAATTATAAAAATAATATTATTTAATGATTAATAATAATTAAATAAAAATAATAAAAAGAGATTTCTTGAATGTTTGAACGAATAAAAAAAATGGACTGGGAGTCGGACAAGGAGCAGGATAGAGTCGCCAAAAGGGATTTGTGGTGAAAATAAATGATAAAAAATAAAAGGTGCGTCGAGAATATGTACGCGAGCACGTATGGGAAATAAAAAGCGTACGTACGACGCGTAGAAGAGTCCTCGTGAAACATCCTGGAGTGGCGACTTGTTGCGAGCAGCAGCGTCGCCAGCAACTCATCACCAAATCAGGATGATGACGAGGGTGTTTCGGAGCTTTCGCCACAGAGGCGAGGGGGCCGCTCTGGCGCCGGTAATAACTGAGCTATCGAACGCCACAATATATCTGTATTTCAACAAGGAGCCACCAACACCCGCCCGATGACATGGGCGAGACAACAAAACGTTTTCCCATGAGTCATTCTCGATGACCAACGTATACAGAAGCGAACCTCGCTCGTGTTTACGAAAAACGATGTTTTGTCACTCATTCGCTTTTACTCGCTTTTTCCGTCATTATATTTTATCCTTTGAAAAGAATTAAGGAACTGTACGAATTAAGGAATCGTGCTTTCATGATTTGCCAAGAGTTATTCCGAGGGATTTGAAAAATCGTGAAAATTGGATTGTGTTTGGTTTCGAATTACATGAAAAAAATGAATCTGAAAGAAATTTGAAAAAATTACATTTTTTCAATTTTTTGGAGCTCTGTTTGATTATCAATTGGCGAATCCAATGTTAGCCAATGTTAGCCCGATTGTCAACATCAACAATTTTTTTTATGGTTACTTTATAACATATTAAAGTGAGACGTTTTGAAATTGTAATCGATAAAATTTAACGCATTAAGAACCGTAAAACGTAAATCGTATTCTAATGAACATTAGACGCGATTTGAAAAATCACAAAAAGTGACTAGAAAGTGTATAGACTTTCTCAAATTCGATGAATATTTTAAAATTTACGAAAAAGATGTTAATTTAAAAACGATTAACAAATTTTTTAAATTTTTAATTGTTTGTACAAATGTACAAATTATCAATGCAAATTTTCAATTAATTTAAAAAAATTACAGAGAGAACATTGAAAAATTTATGACAAAGATATAGTATATGCACAATTTGTCATAAAAAACTAACATTTGTCAGTGCGACTGACATTTTTCCAGAATAATAATTTCTTAGTTCCAAAAATATTTAATATTCTAAGTGCGTATACGATTTATATATACAACGGAAATAGAAAAAAAATTTTATTTCCATGAGATAGGAAGGGGTAAATTGACGCGAGTGAAACAAGGGAGGAAGAAAGTATGTTAATGGATCCCCCGAAACGTATCACGACTCCGGAATGTCGGCTACACAAAACGTTGATTAGTTTTATCTGCCTGTATCTGTCTTGCACTCTCCTGTTAACGAGCTGGAACAAATGTTTGTTTCACTCCGCGATAGAAAAAAAAAATGTAGAAATAGGATATTTTCAAGTTTTCAGCTGTCATATCGAGTCCACGAGACTTAAACTGTGTTTTTCGTATTTTTGGGGATACTTAGGGGTCTTTTACCCTTATACTTATACCCTTATTGTTTACCGTAATGAGAAAAAACTTTGCAAAGTAGAAAAAAAACAATTTGCAATTCAAAATTATGTATCCTTTTTTTTTAAATTTATAAATAGTATGAAATGTAGAGGAAAAATACAAAATAAATTTCAAACCTAATCAAAGTTTTTGTTTAGAGGATACATACACAATAGATAAAATGCAAATTTTCTGGAAGTATATACAATGTTTTTCTTTCATGTTGCATATCATTTTAACCTGAAAAACAGTCTCCGCATTTACTTCCATTTATTTAATTTATTCAAATTTATAAATTTTTTAAGCGACTGTTCATTTTTTTCATAAATAACATTTTTTAAGTCTCTACGTGCCTATGTGTCAAAGCAGTCTTTAACAATCTCAATACAAAGACTTTTAATAAATTTACGAAATAAAATTGTTTGATTTACAAATTTGTAAAGACCGCATGTAAAATCAGTCTTTATAAACGATAACTGCCTGTTTTAACACACACGTGTAATAGATAAAACAATTTTGTATTTTAAAAAAAAACAGTATTTGTCTAAAAAAATGAGCACCGTAGAAGCGTCGCGACGATTTTTCGTGCGTGCGCGCCTCGGGCGGGCGGTTTATATAGAGGCCAGGTGATGGGAAGCCATTAGTTTGCAGCTTGTCGTTTCGAAATGAGCGTTCGGCTCGCTCGGTAATACGTGAGCGATAAGCTACTCGGTTATTTCCACCGTAAGTTTTTTTCTTTGTGGGTGACGATGGTAAATTTCTCTCACGCACACGAAGCGAATCGCGACGCACAGACGCTACATTGTGTCTCTGGGATTGCACATGGCGTCGAAAATCCTGGGTGGACGAGTCTCCAGACGCGCCCGGGGCTCTTTTTATCGCGAGTCCTAGCGTCGCCCCGTCGGGAGACAAACAGAACTCTCGCCGGTTTTGGTGAGCGCCATCGACAAAAGAGAGCCTCTCTCTCTCTTCTCGGGAAACATTTTCTTTCTTTCTTTTTTTTTCTCGACTCTCGCGTATCGCGCGCGGTACCGAAAAGATTACGAACCCACGCGCGTTTGGCACTCTCTCGCGATATCTCCCCTGGCGCCGACGAGAAATCCTCCGGGGTTCGATTCTCCCCGCGATATAGATATTCAATGTTTGCACGCCTTTTTCTCCCCTCTGGTCTCTCCATATATAGTTCAGACCAATACTAATCACGATAGCACATTTTACTATTTGTATATAAATATCATATATATATATTATATATTAATAATATAAATATAATCTATATTAAAAAAGACACGAGGCCTCTAATCGATTCATCAGAATAGAGCGTGTACTATGCGGAGCGCATTGACTTTTGGCTAATCTCTACTCATTAGAAAAAAATTTGACGTGCGTCAAAATTTTTCATGGGTCCACGAGACCCAGTGTGACTC
>JAPYYW010002496.1:0-36446 GCA_030522545.1 Cremastinae sp. A BG-2022a
GATATTGCTAATTGAAATTTTCATGGGTCCACGAGACCCAGTGTGACTCACCAAATTTTTTGAAATTTTTTTTTTCGATTTTAAGAGCCTATTCGATCGAAAATTTTCCGTAGATAACAAAAATGATAATTGTACGAGGCGAAATTCAAGAATTCATATTGAATGAGCCAAAAAACTGACTTTTCGATCAGTTTTGTCAATTTTTCAATATGAATTCTTGAATTGCACCCCGCGTAAGTACCATTTTTTTAATCTACAGGAAATTTTGCGATCAAATATTCTATTTTTAAAGAAAACATGAAGCTCAGAACCAATTCATCGGAATAGAGTGTATCATGCGAGGTTTTATGAAATATGCGCTTAGAAGAATCGGCGCAAAATATGAATTCAAACATGTAGAAAAGGAAAAAGCGGCCGCGTTGCTACTCGCATACTACAAATATGTACAGATAAATTTACATCAAAGTTCAAAGTATATAAGTATAGTTTTGAATTTCTGCATATAATCATTAAAAAAATAATTCTTGATTAAAACGCGTGTGTTATCCCCATGAATATTTTCGAGGGAAATAAGTCTCGAACCCCATCGCCGTTCTCTAAATTAGTTAGACACCCCTTCGAGGGCTTTCCGCCTTGACACACGATGTACTTTAATAACTAAAAAGCATTAGTCTCTCCCTCGAATAGTGTGTTTCCCCTATGATATTTAATCGCGCGAAAGTAAATCCACGGCGAGAGCTTCGACAAAGTGTTCTTCCGTTTTTGCTTTATTTTTTTTTATTCTCACTGCCGCGACAAAAAGCTCGGTCGAGCTTTGATCGAAAGTACGAATCGCCCGGGACGAAGTTCGGGCTTTTTGCGCGGACGTCTGCGGTCTGCCGCCGGGTGAAAGAGCACGAGGGACACACGCGTGAATCCATGCACAGGGAAAAACCGCGTCGTCCAAGAGGACAAACAAACACAGGAAGCGCCCTTCGACCGCCGCGCCGGGGATGAGAAAGAGCTCGTTAAGTAATTGCCGAGTGCACCGGCACACGTACAACCTCCGTAATGCGAGAGTCTTGTAAAAGACGGAGAAACAACGTCGGGCGAATGGTTAGAAATGTCACGAAGGTTCAATTTTGCTTCTCCGAGCTTAAAAAAAACGAACTGCACCTCAAAATATAACTAAAATTGCTCCCTCTTTGACGACCCTCTGACACACAAGATTCTTGAATATAATACGAGCACAAAATTAAACAGGTTTAATTTTTAATGGAAATAAAAATAGTAATCGAGCTCGCTTCATTTTTTATTTGAAGTAATTTAATAAAATGGGCAGGAAGTGCGCCGGGTGAGGGTTGAATTATCCAAGGTTACTCGCACTTTTTATTTTGTGCGATGTTATTTTTCCTTTTAAAATTTCCCTCAGAAATAGAGTCTCGAAATTTCTTGCAGTCTCACGTCGATTTTTTTCCCTCCGCATCCAGGTAACGCTTTGTATTCTGAGCGACCGCTCAATTTGAGTTCCTCCACGTAGAAGGAGAGAGGGAGGAAAAATAGTCGTATGTACGTATCTTGGCAAACGTGTACACGTGACAGAGCAACCCCTGGAAGATTGACACACCCTCTCTCGGGGTGGCACGCACAAGACTCTCGCGAAGGCTATCTCGAGAACTAACGTGTATTTTACATGAATATCTTAGCCGCATTATTATAGAGACGAGAAACACGCCAACGACTGTAATGTCAGTAATATTCATAAAAAAAAAATTCAAAATTTCTGTGACCACGTTTTCTCTCCTCGTTTTTTTATTATTTTTTTTTCACCTCGTAATTCAGGGTGCGAACTAAAAAAGAAAATCGTTCAGAAATAAAAAAGAAGCCCTCAAATAATTGACCGAAGTGAAATTCTTCGCTAGATATTCGCTGAATCATTTTGACGCAATTATCGGCGCTTAC
Organism: Cremastinae sp. A BG-2022a; assembly: GCA_030522545.1. Lineage (NCBI taxonomy): Eukaryota > Metazoa > Arthropoda > Insecta > Hymenoptera > Ichneumonidae > Cremastinae sp. A BG-2022a. Next base: position 1,942 of record JAPYYW010002496.1, read on the forward strand.
GTCGCGAATAGCTCTGAAAATTTTTGCAGCCAGTCATTGCGAGAAGATTTAACGATGGAAAATCTTTACGGCATCTTTTTTTCATGATAGTCGAGGTATTCTTGGAAATTTGGAATTTTTTTTCCTCGTTACGCTCGAAGAATTTCCACTCTCTCTTTTTTATTAACGTTCATGATCCCCGAACTATTCGGGTATATCTGTCCGGGTATATTGGATATAAATAATAGAAAATTGTATTTTTTTTCACATGAGCTGAGAAAATTTAGCGTTTTCGAGGATCTCCAGCCTGATTTTTCAAGAATCGAAAATAGGAAAATTCAAAAATTTCAAGTGTCAATATCTTTTCGTGTCCTCGACGATGTCAACTTCGTAATAAGTAATTTCCAAAAATTTTTGCAAAACGAAATTAATGATTCAAACATCAAGGTCATTATTTTCAAAACAGTGCTCGTTGAATTTTTTTTAATGAATAGAGATTAGCCAAAAATTAATGTGCTCTATTCCATTGAATCACTTAGAGGCCTCATGTATTTTTTAATATAGAATATGTAAATTAGTAGTTAGGAAAAGTATATAAATTAGTTACAAAGTGGTGTTAAATAATTTTGAAAGTGTATGTGACTTGGATTACACCATTGACCCAATTCCTGAATGTCCGAGATAGCGATACGGTTATTATTCTCCAGTGATTATGGACTAATGTATGTTATTTGGCGGGAGTGTTTAGCATCGAGCTGGTCATCTCCCTGGTCTCATCACACACGTGCGCGCAAATTCCAGTTAGCGGAGATTCGGGTCACACGGCGGAAGTTCGAGCGGGAGAAAGATAGAGAGGGCGAAAGGGATCGATTATCCGGTTGGTACGGCCTCGTGTAATTATTCCGTTTTGACGTCTACCTGCTCGTCAAAGTAATATTTATCAGTGCTCCAGCCTTATCAGGCTAATAGTGTACGAGATTGACTCTGCCGATGCAGACCAACATCTGATTCCGATCGCGAGCTCTAGCCTCTCTTCAATTAGGCTGGCCAGCAAAGTGAATCATAGTGATCATCCTTGACTCATTGATCCTAGAAACAAAGAGCGAACCGAATTAATGAAGAGAAACTGTAGAAACATTCTTGCCGATGAGTTGATAGCATTCAGAGAAAAATTAAACCTATTTCCAATCATCAAACATACGAAGAGATTTAGAATAAACCAATAATGTATAGACTACCATCGCAATTATAATGTAGAATACATGACTAAATTTAAACTGCATCAATGAATCATATTTTGGGCCATTTTATTGTGCATTGCTTTAAATCATACCATTACACTCTACTTTTGAATCATATCATCTCATTATACCTTTAAATTATATCTTTGAACCATATAAAATTGCATCATATTGCATTGTACCTTCAAATTATACCATTGTACTCCATCTTTGAACTATATCATTGGATCGTACCTTTTAATCTTATTGGACACACCTATAAAGTATTAATGGTGCACTTTACATATCTGAGAGTGAAAAAAATGGGTATATAAATTCTATATTCTTTAAACTATATCATTGGATCGTACCTTTAAATGACATCGTATTGGACACACCTATAAGGTATTAATGGTGCACTTTACATATTTGAGAATGAAAAAAATGGATATAAATCCCATGCACATTGCATTATTGCACTACATCTTTTAACCATATCATTGGACATACCAATATGGTATTAATGATGAATTTAATATATTTAGAAGTGAAAAAAAATGTGAAAATGAATAGAATGCATATTAGATCATTGCACTAAATCTTTCAAGCATAGAACATACCTATACGATACTATTGATGCATTTAACATGTCAGGGAGGGATGAAATATGTATTTATGAATACCATGCACATATGAGTGTGAGATTATAAAAGCTTGATCCGAATTATTTTTATCGCGGGTGAATAAAAAGTTGGACAACAACGTTGATCGACGTCGAGCGTGATCAATCACGGGGAGAGAATAAAAAGGCAGCCGTGAAGTGTAACGTCTGGCAAGCAAAATACAATCGAGGGTCCAAGGTAGAGAGGGAGGGACAGAATTTGAGTATTTTCTACTTAAACGATAGCGAGAAAGAGCGAGAGATATTCCCAATGGGGTTTCGGAGGGCGGATTCCCGCACCCCCGGAAGCTCTCACATTTTGCGGCATGAGAAAAGCGCGGGAGAAAAGACAAAGTGCCCCGTCATGGATCGTGAACTCGTTGTTACGACCTCATAGCCTCATCCCTTTCTCTCTCTCACTTTCTCTATCTCAGTTTCTCTCGCACTTTCGTCTTGCGAAAGTCTGTTGCAATTAATTATTCTCCCGCGTATATCCGAGAGAGCGTCCATCCATCCTTTCGCATTTATTCTTCCCGAGAGTCGCTCAGCGCAAAAACGCTTCTTCCATGCATTATAAATACACGCGAGGATAATCGCACGCGTGCAGAGAAAAGGCGCGGACGAGACGAGAGCAAAATCGCGATGAAATAAAACAAAACTGCTTATTCCACCGAGAAAAATCCGAATAAAAACCCACGAACCAAAGAATATCCTCTGAATAATTCATGAAAAAAATAATTATGGATTTTTCGAGTTTCACTCTTCTGAATTCACTTTCGCAGCTGCGCCGTATATTTTTTTTGTCGTTTCCTTTCAATTCGTTTGTTTTTTCTCGCAACTCGTGTGCGCTCGGGCTGTTTGCGTCCGATTTTTTTTTTCGTTTCTCGCGAGTGAACGATCCGCCACGGGCGATTTCGAGCAATTATTCACGAGCTCCGGACCTCGTGTCTGCGATAATAGCTCTCGGGCCATTTCGGGATCGTCGAAGACACCCTCGCGAAAAACTCGAACTTTTTCACCCCCGAAATTCAATCGCACGCCGTATCGCTTTTTTTTTTCGCCCGACTTGGCACGAGTCTCTCCCGCGTTCAACCTCTCTCTATCTCTTTTTTTTATTTCTCTCCGTATCGAGCTTTCCTATGCATTTATGCACCGAGCCATATGCCCGGGGAATGGCGGGGGCGTACAGAAACGACAATACGAGCAATGATCACCGGAGCAAACGGTGTTAATTCATTTCGCCGAAGCAATTTGGATAATCCCCTTCTCGGGGTTGCGTTCGGCTTAATCAGCGGAGGGTCCAACGTTTTCATTGCCACGCTCCTTTTTTTTTTACGCGCACCATAGAGAGCTCCGGCATGGAGTCGTTGCGCGTTAAACTGCGACGCGTCCATAAAACACGGGCGAGGGACACGGGAATGCGAGGGATTGCATATGCTGCGTCCGCAAGCATGAATTCGATCGCCGCACTCGGGCATTCGGGTAATCCGTTCCCCCGAAGCATTTCGATGACACCATCAAGAGCATATAGAGCTCAAAAGAAAAGCAAAAGTTTACTTTCCATCGACGAAAACGTTCGGATGCGCGTTAATATCTGTGTTTTGGAGCTTCAGGAAAGGGAAAGATGAATCATCCGTTGATGAATATAGAGCGTTTAATCGCGATGATGAAACGGCCGTGAAGGAATTGCAATCGGCGTTTCGCACGTAGCCGTAAAAGCGAATGGGTTAATCCACAAACGGTGAGAGGGTTGTTGCAGGGAACAACAGAAGGGTGGAGGAAAAGACGGATGCTTCATCTCTGGTACAGTCGATGTCCCGAGCAGCCCTTTCGCCTTATCTCGTTCTCCTTGGGAAATCAAGCGAGCCTGAAACGCGGGCGCGCTCGCTCGCTCGCTCGCTTCTGCTACCGCTGTTGATGCGGCCAGCGTTCGATTTGCATAAACACAATTAGTTGTTTTCTCGCTCTCTCGCATTGAATAATTCAAAAGCGGGCTCGCTGCGAACGGAGCAACCATTATCGACATCCACGCCTCCAGCCACTCGGTCGGGGCTTCATATTTGTAACCGTATACGCTGGAATATCACCCGAACAAGATCCCGTTTCCATCAGCGCCGATCGACGCCCGAAAACGCCCGATTATGCGCGCTAAGCCGTCACCTAGCGATATTAACGTCCCACCGGATACAAAATCATTCCCGAGTAACAAAATCGACGTACGAGGGGAGAGAAAAATTCGGGGACGTCGAATATTTAATGCCGCATCACGCGCGAAACATTGCTGGGGATACTGGGGTCAGTTGAAACAAGGATTGAATATCATAAAAAATATCTGCGATAGCATATTGAGGGCTTAATAAAAAAATGAAGTAGTTTTTGCGTTTATCAGTCTCTGAAATCACTTTGGGCACAAAATTCATTTTAATGTAGGGAACTCTAGTTTTTTTATTACCAACCCAACTATATTCAATGTTATTTGTTTGTCTATTGGCTTCTAACTACATTTTATTTTTAAGAACAATATATTGAATCTTGATTCAGGTGAAAAAATAATAATGGTTGCCTAGAGTTTTAATAATATGCTGAATCAGAAATGTTTTTTTTTTAATTAAGCTATAGTATACAGTCTTTGAAATTACTACAACCCATCAGCCATATTTAATATCATCTATTTCTCTATTGATTCCAAACCATATATATATTTAAAAAAAAACAATAATGGCTATTAATGGTCTTGATGAAACCAAATATTCAATGCTTTATTTTAAACAGTATGATCTTGCTACAATGGAAGAGTATTTTAAAACGAATCAGCAGAGTTTGTGATGACAGACAAGTTATTTTTTGAAAAAGGTTTTCATGTGACCCCAGTCTGTCTCACCAGCTTTTTTTCTCTCTCTCGCTTTTAATGCGCTCTGTTTAGAGGGAGCTCCCATTTTTCTCTAATCTAACTCCGCTATCAAATATCATGAAGCATCTGTTTTGTGTTCCTCACGAGCCGGATCGTGTCGTGAAAATGATTTTCTAATGTATAACACACCCCTGTAATTCGTGACTGTTTTAAATAAAAAGAGTGATTCTGGAATTCTTATCTCGATACTTGCAGACTTCCGGGCGAGGGATCGTTTATTTTTTCATTTTCCTCTCTTCGATATAAAATCTTTCGTTTTAACACGTTTCGTATTTTCAGTATAATGTTTAAATTCCGGGCATTATCCACGTACCCCGCGCGGTGATCTTTTATCGCGAGCTGTGCACGTGAGAGGGCGCGCGTGGAATTTAATCGTCCCGTTAATGGCTGGAAGCGTCATACGCAGTCGGTTATTCGAATCGGCCGATTCGCGTCATTGGGCGGACACGTGGACGCGAAATAATTCGAGTTCTCTCGGGGGTGGGGGGGATGACTGTTAAATTTTAACGGGCGAAGATTAAGCCATTTTCCGAAGGTCAACATATTCCGAGCTTTCGGAAATTTTATTGCCGGTGCATATCGAAGAAACGGAATGAAATCGACGTCCATCATTTATCCCCCCCCCCACCCGGATTTACAGCCCCTATTTTCAATCTACCGTAAACTCCCGCTTATGTTCACGCAAATGGAGTTATGCGTACGTGTCACGTGGCGTCATTCCAGCATTGTGCATTACTCGGGTTTACGTTATTGCACCCTCGCTTATGACCTCACCCTATCCGGGAAAACACGATCCCGAACACGCGCTACGTTTACACGCTGCATTCATCCAGCCGCTGTTTGGTCAACCCTGCGGTCGCGATTAGGAAGTGCAATTCGACGACGAAACATGACGATGTTTCCGAAACAACTGTACATTTCAAATCTATATCTAATTTTTCATTATTTTTACATGATTATAAATTTATTATCATTATCGAAGATATATCACTGTAAAAAAATATTTTCCACTTCCGTACGGTAAAATTTTCTAAAATTTGGTATACACGTGCACATTTTGTGTCAAAGAACGTCTATGCAAATTTTTATCAAATTCTAACGAAAACGATTTCACGGTACAAACCTTAAAATTGATATTTCAGCAACAGGGATGGGCACAGTTCGTGAGAAATGAAAATTTTTCAATGGATGATATTTACTGCACCATCGATGAAATAAGCATCATCTATATTGAAATATTATTTTCATTTCTCAGAAAAGTATCGAGCTTCGGCCATACTTGTTCAGCAATAAAATTTTGTATACGTTTCTAATGGAGTCCACTCTATCAAATGGTAATAAACGGACGAGAATTAACGCGAAGAATTTATTATCAGGTATCTGAGTTTAAGCTTGGCATACCAAAATATCATTTTATGACTCATTATCGGAATATCATTGAGCAAATCGGTCCTCTAGTATATCCATGATTAATTGGGTTTGAGGGGAAGCATAATTATTTCAAGGAACTGGCACTTGAATGTAAAATTTTTGAAAACATTGCTATAGAACACTTGCTACTCGACATCAACGTTAAATATGTATTATGAAAAAAATTAGTATACAAACAATTTTTTTAAAAGAACAAGTATAGATAGCTGATTATCCTACATCAGAGTAAATCTGTGTATTTAGAGAGAGAGAGACAACAAATAATTTACGAACTTGTCAATATGGAATTTTTACGAACAAAGTTGCATATAATGTGCATGAATCTTACAAAAAAATCGAAACTTACATTATTCCAAAATATTTCTTTATATTATTGAGTTGCTTAAATCTGTATCTCTTTTTTTATTCGCGCCGAATGGTGTTAGCAATAATAGTGTTACTTTATTAATTTTACGTACTAAATGGTGTTTATATTGCGGTGTTAATTATTATAAGTATATGAAATTTTTTGATTCACTTTTTTATTCAATGTTTCTCAATAAATACATATAATCGTAATTCTGTAAATAAAACAAAAGTTCACTCCCTGAAAATAATGATCTTTCACTCTGCAAGTTTTCGATAATTACTCGTATTTTTCGATCAACAAAATGAGCTCCTTAATCGAGTGAATTTCGTTTCCATTCGGTTTTATCGTCAGCTCGTGAAATTCGTTCGGTCTCGATGCTCGAGCTCTAGTGTTTTTTCACGCCAATCGATCTCGAGTGAATTTTCGCTCGGAAACTTTCGCAGAGTCTTCCTCGCTATTGAATTCCGTGTGTCGAGATGCAGCAGTCTGGATCGAGGATCGTCCGATTTGCCGGAGAAAAGAGGAAGAGTTGCGAGAGTGTTGTCTTTGCACATTTGCTCTTCAATTTTCGTCGAGTATACACACAGGCGCCCTCGGCCGTGTACGCCCTTCGCCCTTCAACGTAAATACACTCGGCGCTGCTTTCTTTCTCCACCGCGAAGAAAATGTTTCCCGGAGGGTAGTACAAAACCCCGCGGCGCTTTCCGAGGCTCGCATTAGAGAACTTTGACGGAGAACCGAGTAAAATTGAATATACAATTAACAACAACAATAATCCGTCGTGCGAGAAGGGTTCGTCGCGTGACGGCGTAAGGGAAAAAGCGATCGCGCGATCGCCGGGGGTGCGTCCGGGGTGAAAATAAGAGCAAGAGCGAAGAATCTCGTGGCGATCGCGATGTCGCGCTCCGCGCAACGAGAAGGAAAAAAAAAGAAGAAGAAGAAGAGAAAAGCCACGAATAAGGGCTCGGTAAAAGAAAAAAAGGTCTTTGTGAAAGAGTCCCGAGCTATCGTGAAATTTAATATTTCACTTACTATATCTTCGCTCGTAATCTGGTTCAATTCCTCCTCTCTCGCTGGCGTGACGGCTCTCCGACTTTTGAGCGGTAATGCACGAGCTTCTCTCCTTTCTGGTCCTCCGGGGTGCACGCACACTCGGATGATCCTCGGGAAAATTTACAGAGAGGGAGAAGCGAGATAGCTGACGGACAAGCCTTATAAATATTCAGAAAGGAACGTGAAATACCGCGACACGCGAGACCGAAGCTATTCCTTATCATTTCACGTGTACGCCTTTTGCCGAAGCCCTTTCGCGCCCCGTTTGCATATACGCGCTCCTTTTATCTCCCCGGGATTATTTTTATTGGCCAACAATGGCGCAAACATATTCTACCAGATTGAATCGCCGCACGAAAAATCGAGAAATAATCGTCCCTTTTTTGCCCTTTTTTTTCACAAGCGACACGCGGCAGATATTTCCCGGAGAAGAACAAAGTTTAATCGAGTTCGACATGATGGAAACGGTTTTGAAACACATCAGGCTCGCTGCAGGTCGGGAGATAAACACGGAGGGGAGAAAAGAGAGAAAAATCTCCATGGGCCATTTTTCTTCGTCGTTCAGCGAGCGCGGAGGACAGCCGGTATTTTTTCCATCGTTCGCTTTTTTTTCTCTCATTTTTTTTTCACATATACACGTTCGGAATATTGTTTTCGTTCATTTATATTTATTCGATTCTTTTTTACGGATTCCGGGCGCTCTTTCCTCGCGTTCTCACTCGCGAAAAATATTTTGCCTCGATCCCGATGATAACGATGCGCGATATCGACGGCGAAAATTGGGCCAGCGTGAAAGAAACGGCATCGAGGGCTCGGAAACAAAATATGTACAAGGCGCGGGGGGGGATGAATCTCCGGGGAAACTGCGAAACGTGCCCGTGGGGTGCGCGGAAAAACACGAACGATTTCGCAACCGATCGCGTGTTCGCTCTTTGCCGATGTTTCGACGCTTTTCGAGCGCGATTTACCACGGGGTGGCGCGGATCGTCCGAAATTCGCGAGCGTCCTCATTTTCCGGCTCCGATAATGCGCCCCCTCCGCGTACACTCTCATTATCAAAATCCATTCATCGTCGATATGAAAATTTCACGTACTCGTATCACGAGATACGCGTGCGCCCCCGGTAAATATCATTTTTGCCGGGAGTCTCGATATAATCTCCGGGAAAACTCTCCCGTGGCCGGGAAAACGATTTCCATACCCAATGAAATGCCAATCAATTGTTTTCGACCTTTATTTTTACACCGGACGAAAAATTCAGATAATTATCGCGTTTTATTGGACACTAAATATATCCTCCGCTCGTTAATTTCGCCATATTATCCACTGCGATTAACAACAGACTTCGTTAGACCGCATTTATTTTTCATTGGAAAAATAATGATGAGAAATGCAATTTTTTGTACAATTTTTTCTTCTTTTTTTTTTTGTTCAATTCGTTTCTTCAACAACTGCGGCAGCTCCTATTTTTTCAAATTCTCGTTAAGAGTAAGCGAGATTTAATGAACTACACGACTTATTTATCGGGGAAAAAAAAATTGTCGAGTCTCTCATTATTTTAATTTTGACGTACGAGATCTCAGGCGAACGACGCTTGTTACTTTCTGCATTATTTTCATGTTTTCTTTCTTGCTTCTTTTTTTTGCAACTCTCTCTCTCTCTCTCTCTCTCTCGGGAGAGTAGCACGCAGAAATCGTGTGTACGATGCAAAGTAATATAACGATAGCCCTTTCATGACGCTGCGGGCTCGCGTGAACGGTATCGACGAGCGTAATCGAAGCCCGCGTGCACGTCGTGCGCCAACATCGTTCATTTGTCGTCTCCCCATCCTCCGAATTCGCATTAATACCTCGTAATGTCGTGTAAGTGGGCGTAAAAAAGTTTCCTCGTTTTCCATACTTTTTTAACCTCAGAATGCATAAAACGTTTGCTCTGAAGAAATATTATGTAAAGTTATGATTCGTTGTGACGTCCATAGCCATACATATATGCGTTAAATATTATATATTGAGATTGTCACACTCGTCAGGATAAAATTCTTATTAACAATAACAACATGGAGTGTTTTATTCTACATATTTTTTAAATTTTATAATAATATTCTGCATGGATTTGCATAAAAAACTTGATTTTACGTATTTCATTATGACGAGAATAAATTAGAATTATTAGAATAAATTATTTGATGATTTAAAAAATTTATAAACGAATTCGTTTCAAACTCAGTTTCAATCGAAAAAATGAAGTTTTCGTGAAATTGGGTGTCGCTCGTTATTGAAATTTGCAATTTTGCATTTTTGAGCAACTCGATTCGTCCAAATCTTGTCGAGTTCTTTCGTTTCAATATATAGATATATTATTTACTTGAATTTGTGGGATATGATTTTGAAAATTTAATGAAAAATAAAGGAATGAAATGTAATCGGTTACGACGGGAGGCCGTAACGTCGTATCAAAATTTATATTTCGTTAGCGTTACGTACGGAAAAATGTCTGGTGAAATCCGTGAGCCCGGAAATGGAAGAGAAATGGTATTGCCATTAAGAGGCTCGCGGCTTCCTATTTGTAAGAGTTAGCAGCTGAGTGAAATTTATTTTCAATCGACTCGGTCGCATTTTTCAGTACGGCTCACCTGCGCGGGACCGGGCGGGCGATCACAGTGTGGCCCGGCTCTACATTCGAGGCAAATAGGATCAAGACTTCGAGTATAGATACTCCGTGGCACGTGTGGTCGCTGCTTTCCGCAAAATGTCGGCGCATAAATATCTATACTCCCGGAGACTATAATACAACGGGAATACACGCTAGAACAGAAAATGTACGAAGTATTCCACGCGAACTAAACCACACGTTTTTTCATATTTTTATTCGCTTGCATATATGGGGTAGATTAATTATAAAAGTTGATAGATACAGAAAAAATAAAAGGCAGATGTTTATTTGAGATAAACACGTTTTTTATTTTGTATAAAAGCTGTAAAACATATATATTTCAATGAAAATGATAAATTTTAATTTTTCTACGAGAATTTTTTTTTTCATAACTTTTTATTCACAGGGTAATTAACAAAATTATCCTTGATCAGTGCTTTGATTCATATTTTAAAATTTGTTGAAAAATCTTTTTCACGTAAAGTTTCTTGAAATTAGGTTTTGATTAATCAACAATAATCGTCCAAGACATATACTTTGTGGATATTGATGCATTTCTTTTATTTGAATGCCAAAGAAAACGAAATTCTTTGTTCAACTAAATATTGAAATTTCGCTGACACGTAAAAGTTTCTCGGAATGTGACTGATTCATCGAAAAAGATCGTCCAAGGTCTACTTTTCAGATATTCTTTGATTTCTATTTAAATGCTAAAAGAAAATAAAATATGAATTCTTTGTTATATTTCAGTCAAATATTAAATTCTTTCTTATTATTATATTTACTTTTTAATGTTTTTTTTGTACTATATTAAGAGTTTGGAAATTTCGAAAATTTTTCCAATAATAAGAAAAACAGTGTATTTATAATTATAAAAATGAACATAATTTCTATATACATATATTTTGTACGAAAAATTTTAAAATTCTTATTACAATTTACGATAAAAAATTTTAAACTTTTGTATAAAATTATTTTTAGATACTTTTTATAAAGACGAATGATTGTTGCGTGGAAATAGAGTCGTCGAAGCTTCACTCATGTACTGAAAAATTTTTTTTTGTCTCCGGTAGCTCTCGAGTTTCCTTCGCTCTCCGGAGGGTCAAATTTGCGGTATTATCGGATCTGGTGTAAAGGGGAGCCCGAGGAAGGAAGGAAGGAAGGCAGGAGGATCTCGAGGTAAGTGCAATTATGCTAATCAAATCAAGGTGGGCAAGATGCTCGTGACGAGGACGAGTGCGCGTATCTGAGGACGGAGAATGGCCTCGTAATGAGGGGTTGCGTCCTCCGAAGGGCGGAGGGACAGTTTCGAGTGCTGTTATTAGTCCAGAGAGAATGCGCCAAGGATTTTCTCTACATATACCTCGATACGAGCGATAATTTTCGAAGGACCGCCACTTTCGTCCATGAAAATCCAATTTTCGAAAATCAATGGAATTATCGCCCGCTAAATAGAAGCTTTTTCATAAATGCCATCAAAATTCCTCTCGTTTAAACGTGTTCTCATCGTACATTTCTCTCGTCACACGTTGAATATTAATATTTGTTTATATTATTTGCTTCATTATTCAGCCATTTTCCGGAAAAGTTTATTTAGGTCAATGGCTTCGTACACGCTGAAGCGAAAAACTTGAGCGAGAGAGGAATATAAGTCCGACGACACGGCAAAATTCGAAATTCCGGAGTAATAAAATTCGCCTTTCGTAGTACGCGCAAGAGTTTCCGGTTGGCCTGGAAAGCCGCGAATTCTGGGATGATAGAAAATTAAATATTAATATTCTCCCCGTTGAGGTTGGGAAGAGCGGTCGAGCCGGATACGTCTGTCACCGGTGATAAGCGACCAGTGCATTAGGGGGTTCTTCCGCGCGTTTTCCTTCACTCCCCGTCCTCCCTCATTTTTGCCTCTCTCAATTGCAGATGTTCCGATTCACTCCCCGGTCAAGCCATCCAGCTTTTTCCCTTTTCCTCTCCATCTCCTCCTTCTTTTTCATCTTTCTCTTTCTTTTCTTTTATTTTTTTTCATTCACCTATATCTCCTCACCGGAGCATCAGCTCTTTCTGGGCTCGGCTGTTAAAATCGAGAAGCTTATCTCTGGCGGACGTATGTGAGTTTCCATCATGGATGAGAGCGGGCCGGAGAAACCCGGGGATTACATTCATCGCAAATTCACGGATTTAATTAATCTCCGACCACTCGGGCTTTTCATATCATTTCACTCTCGGCTCCCAATGAATTATTCCCTCAGCCTAAAAAGTTGGAAAATCTCTTGGTTAATCCACGTCGATGATGGTCCTGCAAGGGAAAATAAAAAAAAACATGAATTTCGACAGAATATTATCGATTCTGGTTGCGCACTCGCCATAGTTTTTCAAATATGCAAAAGAGCTTACGCTTTTAGCGCACACAACTACCGAAGCTCGTTGACGCAATTCCGCATCCTCGCAATTTTTAATCCAAAGACTCGAGCCATATGAAAATCTTCAGCGCTGCGTCGAGAATGAATAAGTTTTCAACGGGGGTACGATCAAATTTAGCCGCTTTCCACAGAGCTCGAAAGACGCTGAAACTCGGAAAAATCCCTCTCGAAAGTGGTTAATCCTTTTCTGCGAAAAATCCCCGTGAAAGGTTTCCTCCGCAGGAAATGTAAAAATTCGATTTATGCGACCTCACGTGCATCCCGATAGCAAAAACCCCGCTACGGTTGACCAGAACGCATAAGCCCGGGTTACGTGTATCGAAACACTCGGAGAAAAATGACATAGATGATGTACAACCTTGCTGTGGTCGACCGTTTGCCCCATCACAAAAAAAAGATTAAAAACCAACAGAATTGATTTTCATTTTGATTCTTCTTTTTTATTTATTTATTAATATTTTATCAATAAGTTTAGTTGATGTTAATCAACTGTTTGCGTCCCAAAAAAAGAAGAGTCGTTTTTTGCTTGTCAAAACTATCAATTTTACATTTAATTTTTTGTGCACGATTTTCGATTTTTTGTAAATTTTATTATATTTAACAGAAGTCGAGATTACCTATAGTCGCCATTCTTTCATGTACGTTTTTGATCTTTTTTTAAATATATTAATTACAAAAGTTTATTATTTCTAATTTTGTTTCTAATTTCAATCCTCAAAGTGAATTCTTTTCAAATTTCAAGCCTTTTGCTGTTATTACTGTATGAGAAGAATTAAAAAAGTATAATGATAAACAATAGAAAAAATAATTCTCCAAATCACTGCATTCCAAGGGTGCAAACTTCAGCATGATAAAAATACATAAAAAACTTTTGTTATAAACTGAAGATTACATATTTTACTTCGAACGTGATCGATCCCCTTCGCCTAGTATATGCAATAAATTCAATCCTGATTAAATTTATCGTGGAGAAGACGGATTTTTTTTCTGTCTCGATCGTTCATATTTATTTACCCTCTGCTATTCTATTTTCCGTTCTCACCATATTTTTTCATTTCCGAACTAGGATAGCGAGAATAAGAGAAAAAAAAATTGAAACGGCGTGTAGGCAGGTCCGCACGTATAGTCAACTAATGTTCCATCAATGTTTCATAGAGATCAGAGTGATATACGACGTCGAGGAGTGAAAATACATCGAGGCTGGAAAGGGAGCGCGAGTTTTTCTCCCCGGCCCCTCTTTTTTTTTCCATCGATGTTACACGGCACGCACATATTTACGTTTCGCGCGTTACTTTCTGTATCTTTTCCCGGCACGCTGTTTGCCCGGGAGGATGGCGAGAAAGGGGGAGGCGAAAAATCATGCGAGCGCGCGCGGGGGCGCGCGACTGACGCGGTGATGCATCGCGGCTTGCACGTATCTCTCTGACGCGCCTTTCCCCTTTTGACGTTCCACCGCGAATCTGATACAGCATCCCCGTTGTTCCTCTGCGCCCCGCGCTCTTCCGGACGATGGACGCTTTACGTGTAAAAACCCTTTTAACCTCTCTCCCACACACACATACTCTGGCAAAATTTTAAATTCATTTATTCTCGACATTACCGCGAAAGAAAAATTCACTCTGCCTGCATTTTTTCCAGAGCGAATAAACACTACTCCCTGTTAAAGATTTTTATATTTCTAATTAACAAGATACGTGTGTATATTAACGAAAATAAGGATTTGAGGGTGCATTGCACTTTTTTCATATACAGATTATTATAACTGCGAAAATTCATATACTATTTGTTACTTTGTTTATTTAAATTATTTTTATCAAAATATGATTGTTAAGACGATGCCGCAGATCCCAGGCAGTTGGAAAACGCGATTGGTTCAAACTTCTTTAATTCTTTGTCAATGAGAATAATATTTTTTTTAGCCCACGCCAAATCGCGTTTTGTGTCACGTGGTACATCTACGGCATCACCTTAACTAATATATTTTATTAAAAAATAATAGATAAATTTGTTTTTTATTGAGTTCGAGAGTTTATAATATTTTTAAATCGCTTATTTTAATTGAATAAAGTATTTATAACAATCTTATTATTTGTTAAATATATATTCAGAAAAAATAGTAAAGAAAATATCAAGGTATCGTAACTTATTAGATAATTCTTGAATGTGACACGAAACATTTCTTTGTGAATTCCGAGAGCTAAAATATATGAAGGAAGTATCTTCTTGGGCCGCTTTAAAAATACCTCCAATTCATCGTTGGGGGAGTCGATTCTTTTGAAAAGCGAGAAGCGCTCATCGGAGCTTCCACTTGGTCGCGGCTTCCAAATGTGATAAGAGAGAACACATTGTAAAGGGCTCCAGGGCAGTGACTTGGAGGGCTCCGAGTAGGGTGTAACTCAACACCTTTCTCCTGTGTTTTCCGAACGAAAAATTTCTGCTGCGTCGTCGACTTAAAATTCCGTGAAAGGCGATACTTGGAGGGGGGTGGGGGGATGTCGCGTAAATCGAATGTTTGCGCCGGGAGGGTGGTTGTTAGAGGGGCGCAAAAAATCCACGAGCTCTTATCGTCGGTCGCAGCTTTGGTACACACGCGAACGAGAGAGCGGAAGAAAAAAGAATTCGACGTCTCGTTTTCTCGTATCGATGGAAAAAAAAGTTGAGAAACTCGGATGTCACCGCGCGATGAAGTCGAGAAAGGGGACGAGGAGAATTGAGTGAATGACGCCGGAATGCAAAGCCGCGGGGCTTTGAACGCCAGCGTACCTCTCAAAAGCTTTCCACTTTTTGCCCCTCTTATTCTCGGCTCTCTATTCACTTTTTCTCCCTCTCTTCTCCTCTTCTCTTTTCCTCTTCAACTCACTCCGATCATCTTCAAAATCTTAACTATTCTCTCTTCTTTTTAAACAAAAACTTCTCCATGTGTGCTGAGCGTCGTCCTTTCAATCTCTGAAATAGAGACAAAAACATATGCCTTCGATTATAACGCAAAATTAATGTGGTCGCACCGTTACAAGTGTTATTAAATAAATTTTTTTTTAATATACGTTGTAGAGTTCGTAATATCCCGGGTAGAAACATTTTAAGGCTTGCCAGATTTAGGGTAGGGCCCAGATTAACGAATTGTGTGGCAACCTGAATCATGGCAATTTTTATTTGGCCATGAAAAAGCAGCCACAATGTTATTAGTTTCATTTCTTGCATTTTCCTATATTAAAAAAGACATGGGGCCTCTAATCGATTCATCGGAGTAGAGCGTATTATACTTTTGGCTAATCTCTACTCATTAAAAAAAAATTCAATGTGCACTGCTTTGGAAATAATGACTTTGATGTTTGAATCATTCATTTCGTTTTGCAAAAATTTTCGGGAATTACCTATTATGAAGTTGACATCGTCGAGGATGCGAAAAAATATCGCCACTTGAAATTTTGAGATTTTCCTATTTTCGATTCTCGAAAAATCAGGCTGGAGATCCTCGAACATGCTAAATTTTCTCAGCTCATGTGAAAAAAACTTGCACCACAATTTTCTATTATTTACATCAAATATACCTGGATGAATATACCTGAATATTTCGGGGATTGTAGACATTAAAAAAAAAGAGAGAAAATTCATCGGGCGTAACGAGCAAAAAAAATTGTCAAATTTTCGTTAATCCCTCGATCATTAGTGTTTTCATGGTGATCGGTCGAGGTCGAGTGGAAAAACCGATTAAGGCCTTAATTGTTCTGTTTTATGACAAAATTTGGAATTTTGAATCAGTAGCCCGGTGTCAAGTGTCGGGGTAAGACGTGTCGGGTTTTCCAAGATAGTTCGGTACCAAAAAACATTTTGTAGAAATTCGACAAAAATTCAATATTGAGTGTCAGTTCTAGTTCTTTTCAATCATACGAAAATAAGTGAATAAGTGTTTTAAATTTACAATATCGTTTCAAAATAATTTTAAAAAATGTCGGTGTGGATAAAAGAGCTGTTAAATTGATGCAAATAATCTCGATCTTGCTAATTTATTTTTATATTAAACGCGTATGCAGTCTTAAATTCGAACGAACAGTTTTTTAATAGCGGTTTTGCTTCGAATAATTAAATTTTTAATCATAAATTATTAATCTCATATATTTTCATTTGCCCATATACATTCAATAGTCCATTTTTTAAATTTGATTTAAAAAAATACCAAAAATATTTTGTTTTGTGTGGTGGTGAAGTGAAGTGCGACGCCCATGGAATATATTGAGCAGAAAATTAGGGAGATTCGGATATCATCTCTATGAATCACCCTTTATAAAGCTGATTTCGTCAAGAGAAAGGTAAGACATCGCTAATTGAAATTTTCCTGGGTCTACAAAACTCAGTGTTCTAAAAAAAAAATTCGCAAAATACTTTATTGAAATATTTTTTCTAAATTTTCAAAGCTTGTTCAATCAAAAATCCTATTAAAAAAAAAGACATAAAGCCATTGCGCTAAATGCTCGATCTTCGCAGGCGAGTGCACCGCGATAAAGTAAACGCATACGGAGGGTAGAAAATAATAATATCGTGCTCTCTGGTTATTCCGATGTTTCGTGCTCCCCAACGGGTGCTTGACTTGTCTCTCGCCTCGCTTTTTTTCCGCTTCTTCGTCCTCGAATCTATAAAGAAAGGGAAGCAATATGGAGCGAGGGAAGAGAAAAGATCTTTCGGGGGAGAGGATAACTGCTATAGAAAAGCTCCTGCAGGGAAAGAGGTCGATGGGGGTCACGACCAAATTTATTGCCACCATGAAGAAGGTGTCTTTCAAGACTAACACACACGTTAAAGGCCGTCATAAATCTATCCCGGAATTTCTATGGCGTCCTTCGTACGTGTGTATATCCCTTTTATTTATTTTTCTCCTCTTTTTACTTCTTATGCCTGTACTCTTCATAAAAACTGTATTATCTGGATTTCGTGTATTATGATGGAACATAGAATAAACCCTGGACCGCGAGAGCCATTTCTTTTCCCACATGAAACTCGGACAAAAAAGGGATTTATATCTCATGAATAAATGTTTTCGTATATTAATTTTATTGAATTTATTTAGATTTTTTTTACGTGCGTAATACTAGAAATTTTGAATATAGAGTATTGTAAGGGATGAGAAGTCATTTTGATTCGTGCGAGGAACTTGAGAATTTATCGAACTTATTCGTGCACGGTTATCGTCCTTTTTTCGCGAGGACTCGCGTTCGGAAGTCAAGGATTTTCCCGAAGGATGGCGCCAGCATCCGCGCTACCGACGAACGAGAAATCATCCCCCGTTCGAAACTTCCTGCATTTTCGCCAGTCTCCCAACGAGTTACCGCTCCAGCTGCTGGTTTCTACTTTGTTAAACAGTTTTTGCGAGCGAGCGGCGCGAATCTCACTCGGTTCAATTTAATCTCCCTTGAGTGCGGTAGGTACAACGAGCTGGCACGGGATTCAGCTCTTTTTTTTCCCGACACGTTGCAATTTCACGAATAGCCTGGGATCGTTCTCCTCACCCGGAATACAAATTTCCATCTCTCACCGGACACTCCGAATCAATTCATAAATACCGATTTTTTATCCACCGCGCCTCTTTTTTTTATATCCCATACGTGATCGTAATTGAAAACAAAAAATTCCGCATCAGCGAGGCCCGAAAAAGAAAGAAAAAAAAATTGTTTTTACTCTCGGAAAGATCTCGTTACCGAGAAAAACGTCCGAGAGAATTTTTAACTTCCTGAAAATACACGGGCTCGTCGACACCTTTTTGCTCTTTTTTTTTACTCGGGAAAAACGCAGAGTTTGTTATTCCTCGGAGACAAAAAAAAAATAAGCCACCCCTGTTTTTTCAATTCATCCGCTAAGTCCTTCCCGATGAATTTCTCGTGGAAAACGAAGCTCATGCATATTTATCGCGATGCGCGAGGCAGGGGCGAGAAAATTCGGGACAACTTTTTCCCCGGGAGGTGAATGATTGAAAATTATACAACACGTCGAAGTACATAACTGTATCATTCAATAATTCAGGATTCTCCCGAAACTGCGAAATGAATATATAAAACGCTTAAAAGTCTCTGACGTGCGTTTTTTTTATCCCCCGAAGAAAAGAGGAAGGGAGAAGAAAAAAAAGAGGGACGAGCTTCGGGTCGCATTTATGGACTTCCGGCTTTCGTGCTTTTCGTAATATAAGCCAATAAGACGAAGACACGAGTCGCGCGAAAGCTCGTCCTCGATACACATGTACATAATCTTGGGCGACGTCACACTCTCCGGATATATTTCGCCGCGAGTCGCCCCGCATATTGCTCGACTCCCCTGTGGGAATTTACAAACGTATACATCTATACGAAAAACACCGACGTTTTCCCTCTTCCAGCAACGGGAGCACATTTTCCGAAGCTCCGGAACTTCTTATACGAGTCTCGTAAGGCGAAACTGTTGCCGGCCCATCTTTATGGCTTACTTCCAGTTTTCCTCTCCCTCTCTTCTTCATCCCTCTGTACCACATACGCGCGTACACGATGAAAAGTTGCACTTTCCCGACATTAACGAGTTACCGCTTCAAAAGCTTTTCGCAATTATTAATTAAACTTTCGGAGCATTATTGTGCTTCAATTTTTCATCGTGATATCGACCATTTAAATCCACAATATTTTTTTATTTCTCAAGAACTCATTCAATGTTGTAACGCAAGGTACTTTATTTAATTTCAAAACTCGAACTCTTGTAGACATTTTTCCACAATATACTATTGTCATGTTCTAGTTTTTTTAGAATGCTACAACAATTCGGAACAATAATTTTATTTTGTTGTCGTTAAATATATTTATGATTATATAAAAATTAAATATTAGTTGAATAAATAATAATATAAAATGATGAGCAATCGTAAATATTAATTCTCATAACAGTATTCTAAGAAAGCCAGCTATAAAAATTCCAAGTTTTATATGAATTAATAATTATAATCGCATAATTTATTAATTCTCATGACAATAATGTGATGATTATTTCTTAAGATTATTGTTAAATGTCATTAAGAATTTTATTCTTTTGTGAAATTTTTATAGAGTGAATTAACAAAAAGCAATACATAAAAATTTGTCCTGAATCTTCTGGCCTTCTTTACGGTCTATTTTCCTGAAATAAACAAGCGAAAAGCTCTGCCCTCGAAACGAGCCTCCGGGGGCTCGAGGAATATCTGTTTCATAAGACTGAGAAACATTGTGTGCGACGGCGTCGATACCAGAGCCTTATCTCGGGTACAAATCGTCCCCGAAAAATCCCCTGCTTCGGAAATGGGAGCGAGGGAAATGGAAAAAGAAGAGCATTCGTGGCAGGGAACTATATTACGAAGCGTCTTAAGAAAACATCGCAGCTCCGGTAATCCGGGGGACGTAAGTGTGTGTATTTGGGACTCTGCGGTTCCGCCGAGTGACAGCTCTGTAACCAAAGAGGGGTAGGATTTTACACCCTTATTTATCGCGAGAAAGAAAAAAAGCCCCAACGCTGCTCACATTTTCGCTGACTCCGAGCCAATATTAATTAATTGATTATTTATCGGTGCAATAAAGAGAATAATTTTTTCCTTCCAAGTTCTGACCTGACGAGGGCGAAACGTCGAGTGATGAATGACGAACGTGCCAGGATTTTCAGAGGATTTTTTTCGCCCGTATACGTTTTTATTTTATCTTTTTCCGAAGCGGAGAGGTCGTTACGTTGCGGCGCCAGCCTGTCCAGCAATGGACCGCTCGATGTGTCCTCTCGGCTAATCGCTTCCCAAAACGTTGTAAAAAAGGAATAAACCTCGGATTTTTATCCAGTAGAAAATATTTCACGCCGAGCGAAACTTGATTTTTCGTGAAAACGGTGAAAATATGGAGTACAATTGAGATTGATCATGAGTGAATTCTCTCCGTCTCGGCGTTTTTGTCGCTGGCTCTTTCGGGTCGAATATCGATCGTTTTCCGGACACGTGAAAATCCAAGTCTCGACGATGTTCCATTGATACGTTTAGAGGGAAATAAGAGCCCGTCATTTCTCGGCGATAGCGACGTGAGCCCGGAATCGCGGAAAGAGATCGGCGCTCCCGTCCGGCTTATTGTTTCTGTCCACTTGTTTCGCAGCATGACAGTGCCAGGTGGCGCGATAATATCGGGTTTCCTGTACTGGAAGACGATCGCCCAGTATACTCCCGACTCGAGACATGTATACGCGCTTCTGTATATAAATCCAAAATGTCGGAACCGAAACTCCCCGGGGGGCAGAGACGTGTGTACAAATTTGCTCCATTTCTCGATGAGACGTTTTTCCGGAAGAATTCCTCTATAAAATAACATTTTTATCTCAAAGAAATTCTAAAAAAATTTTTATAAAATAAATTAGCTCAGTTTTACTTCCAACATTCGTAGTTAGCAGTATAAGAGATTCCCTCGATTTTATTTTCGTGCGAATATCGATGGTATTCTAAAAATATGCACATGAGTATTTATAATACCCCTTTCCATTTTTCCAAAAATCTTCAAGTCGTCATAACTTTTTGAAAAATGTATGTATTAACGTAATTCCAGTGCCATTCGCTTAGTTTTGCAAAAAACTTTAAGAATCATCCTTAATAAAGTTAATTTTAGCAAGAAAAAGGAAAGATATAGCAAATTGAAATTTTCATAGTTCCACGAGACCCAGTCTGACTCACCAAATTCCGTGAATTTTTTTTTTCGATTTTGAGAGCCTATTCGATCGGAAATTTCGCATAGATAACGAAAATGATAATTATTCGGGGTGGAATAGAGCGTATTATGCGAGATTATAAGCGAAATATGCGTTTAGAAGAATCGCAAAATATTAATTCAATCATGCATGTCGAAAAGGAAAAAGCGGCCGCGTTGCTGCTCGTTCCGATAAAATAAAATATTGAAGAAACGTGTGATTCACAAATTTTTATACTGATGCCAAAAACTGCACTAAAATATTTTTATTCTTTCCATCTTATACTCTTTATTTGATGGAATATGAGCAAATATGTGCATAATTTTTTTTTTAACTACAAATTTATTCATCATCAACAAGTCTGATACCCGAGGTCCCAGATTGACTGGAGGGTTTGGCATATTTGGATTAAATGGAACGAGTTAATCGGACGAATTCGGGCGATTGTCAGAGGTCGCCTCCCGGTAGCGCTTTGATCCCGTAGGGCTGGATAGGGAGGGAAAAGGGAGGGAGGGAAGGAGAGGATCTTCAATCGCGATTGTTGCGAGGGAGTCCCGCCGGCACGCGTCCACGATAATCGATGGATCGTTGATAAGCGAGAGGGTGTTGGAAAGCTGCTGCGCGGGGGGGTTAGGAGGCCCGCATTCGTGCGGGATCCACTCGGCGCGTTTCCCGGACGATCCTGACGAGGAACTGAGGGACCGGTTGACGTGAACCCGGATGCGGGATTCTCTGGCCTTTGCCGGGGCTCGTCGACTTCCGTGAAAGAACACGCAGCGAGAATCTGCGAGATCAAGGGCAAGAGGCGCGAGACAGAGACGAAATATCTCTCAGTCACTCGTCTCTCATGAGAGAGAGAGAGGGAGTGAGAGAGAAAATAAGGGAGAGAGAGAGAGAAGGAAAACGAGCCGGAGAGATGGAGCTTCGCCGTAATTTACACGGAACGGAATTTCCGCTCAAAGCTGTGCCCCTTGGCAGCCCCGCCGTTTCAACCCTCGTGCGGACGCGATAACCTCTCGCCGAGGGAGAGGGAGAACGAGACAAAGCTCGATAGAGAGGGAAGAAGCTTTCCGCAGGCGGGCTAGTTCTCCACACATTCGGGCGCTTTCTCCGTTCTACAACGAGGCTTGTAACAGAATTACTGGTATTAGCGTGCGGAGCCGAGCGTTTACAGGCGTACGCTCTAGCTTAGCAAGGCGATGTTATGGTTCGCCCCGGAATTACTCGTTTGATCACCGCACAAACTCCCAAACTGCAACATTCTGTAAACGCATCCCACCGTGGATAAAGTGCGTTTGTGTGAAAGACGCAAACACGTGTACTCCCTCATTACGCTCAAACGATTATTGTTTTCTAAGTTTTTTTTTTGTTTTTTACTTCATGTTAATCGCTCATCGTGCAACTATTTTTTCACTCGATAAGTTAATAAGTTATAAAAATTTGCAATATGATATGTAATATTACGAGTATTTGGGATTTTCACGAATTTAAAGAACTGTATGAAAATATGAAACTTTCCTTAAAATTTTCTTAGAGTACACACTTTAACAATTCGAAAAACTTATTTTTAGATGAGTTTTTTGAATTTTTCTATATGAACTCCTGGATTACACCTCGAATAATTAGCATTTTCATTATATCTACGGGAAATTTCCGATCAATAGACTCTTTAAATGGAAAACAATTTTTTTTTAATTTTGCGAATTTTTGAAGGGGTTCTCGTTCGATTTTTCAAACATTTTGAAGACGTGGTATCTTTTCAAATAATTTATATATTAAGGTATAAATTCCTGCGCCATTTGATTCTTTTTGCAAAAACTTTAAGAATAATAAAATAATAAAAATTGATTTGATGTTAAAATCATTCGTTTTGTTTTGCAAAATTTTTCTGGAATTACCCACTATGGAGTCGATTTCATTGAGGACACGAAAATATATAATCACTTGAAATTTTTACATCTTCCTATTTTCAATATTGAATAAATTAGGCTGGACAACCTTGAACACAACAAATTTTTTATTATAACTTCACTTGTACACGCAATAATGTTATTTCGATGAGTATTTAACGAACGAGTCTCGGGTATGAACAAATATATATGAACAAACAAATATAAAAAAATATATGAACAAACAAATATAACAATATATATGAACAAACAAATATACCTGAAAATTTTAATGATCGTAAACATTGAAAAAAAAAGAGAGAAAGTTCGTCGAGCCTAACGAGGAAAAAAAATTCCAAATTTACGAAAATACGGTTCGGATTTTCGACTCAATTTGGAATCAGTAGGCCGGCAGAAAGTCACGTGGTAATACGTGTCGGGTTTCGCAAAAAGTAGTTCGTTACCGAAAATCATTTCGTATAGAAATTCGACAAGTTCAATTTAGTGTGATTTCCAGTGATTTTCAATCATACGAGAAGTGAATAATTTAGTGTTTCAAATTTATAATATCGTTAATCGTAAAATGTAAAACGCAAAATGTTAATTAAACTAAAATTCACCACATATATATATGATTCCAAAACGTAGTTGTAAATAAAATGGCGATTTTTCTCAGTGCACGAGTAAAAATTTACCAGAAGGCACGAAAAGGGAAATAAAGGAGAATAAGCGTGTGTACGGCGGCCTTTCTCGCGGATCCCTCTTGCCGGCTCGTATATATTATAAAGCAGACGTCTAGGCAGCGAGCGACAACGAGAGAACGAAAGAAGAACCGCGGGCCATTATTAACTCGAGTTTCCAGGAGCGGAGTAGCAAAGAGCCGGCAAAAGCGGGCAGAGGGCGAGACCGACTCGGAAATTCAATAACGTCCAATATCCCGAGCTTCGAATACGGCAACTCCTCCCGCCCTCCAAAGAAGGCAAAAAAATATATGTATACACACATTTATTCGTGCAGCAAACATTAGGATGAGGAATGAGCGCGGCTACGAAACGAAACATAAACGAGATTGATATATTATTAAGGATCGGGGGCGGTGTACATTAAAGAAAGCGTTTTTGTTGAGGAAAGTTGAAATATGTACGCGGTCCGCCGCAATGAGATTCGAAGTTGCCCGGGAGGGAGACCGAGCGAGCGCCCGGAGAAAAAAAGCGACTCTCCGTTTTATTCGAAGGGAGAAAGCTTGCGGGGATTTTAATCGGGGTCAGCCGAGGGAAGTCTCTAAAATGTATTTTTCATCGCAAACTCTCTGGCGACTAATCCTGACCCACTTTTCCTGGGAGGAAGTGACGCCGATTATTCCCGACTTTTCAGCCCGAGATCCATCATTTTTATTTCTTTTTTTTTTCCTTTACACATAATTATCATCGGGGTCTTATTAAATAACGAATCGCGCGCTATTTTATCGCGCGAGTCATGAATTTTCTTTTATTCCTTCGCCTTTCATTGTAACAAGATTGATTCTCGCTGGCGCGTGATCGCCTCAAATTTTTCCTGAGCGTCCAGGGAGCGCGAACAAAGACTTTCCGATGGGGAAAAAATGGCTCGAGAATAAGAAAGGGGCGAGCGTCAATTTCCAGCGTGCGGCACGTGTCTCGGGTCCCACGGTTCATAGCTGCAGCACAAGTGCACGGCGGCAAGGTCGGAGACCAAGAAAGATACTCCGCGAGGGGGAAAAAAAACCTTTGGAAAAAGTTGCAGCCGTGCGACCATAAGAATCGCGCCTCTCGTCAAACGTTTCCGTTCAAGAAATTTATATCGGAAAAAAATCAATGGAAAAAATCAGAGAAAAAAATTGTGTAAATCATTGAGCACTTAAGATCGGTTTTCAAGACAAAAAAAAGTAGGAAATAGAAGCTGCCAGTGAAATAATCTATGAGTGGAATCTGTGAGAACTTATCCAGATTTATTTCAGTTTACTTTCAAATCCAAAAATTAAAAAAAAATCATAATTTATACATTTATAAGATTATATGGAGGAAGGTAATGATAAGGCATGATCGAGCTCGTAATTTGGAACTCGAAAATCGAGGGAGGAAACATTTTCATTGAAATCTGCGTTAAGTAATAGTTTGCAGCTTTCATCCGTGGTTTCAGTACATTCAAAGTAAGCGAATCCTGGCACGAATGAAACTACAACTTTCATTACATTTATCTGTTAAGGTCCAAGGATATCTGACGTCGTATCTTTCATTCTGCGAGTCGTGCGACAGGCTTGGAAGTACCGAAGGGTTCGTCCCTCTAAACATAAGGCCGTTAAACGATTTAATTCAATTTGGGGCGGGCGGACACGCCGCTCGGACGAATTTAACGCCCCTGTCGTAGAGCTTTCGTCCCTTCGAAACTTTGTAACCGGACCTCCATTCACGAACTCTCCGTAAAAAGGTGTGGGAGAAGTTTTCTTATGAATCTGAAAATAAACGGCTTAGAAATCCATTATTCGCTTTTTCATCGCGATTTTTTTTATTTGACTGTTTATTGAATATCTTCATACATTTTGTAAAAAAAATTTTGATCACTTTTACTTAAAAAGAATAGTAATTGGTTTTACCTATTCTGAGATTTCCCAGATCCACTTTTCAAATTATTCTTGAAGATTTTTGCAAGACGAAATAAATGACGCTAATAGAATGTCAAGTTTATACACTATCTTTATTATTTCGAAAGTTACAGCTTTGCAATATGAAAATTTTTTAAAAGTGCTAATTAAAAATTAAATTAAAAAATGGTATAATTATTTGAAGCATTACCCGATTATTCATTATAGTTTTTTTGGCCTTTTATTGAACACGTATACTTTTTGAATGAAAATTTTCTATAAAAATTTTAAAACTTCCAAATTTTAAGGGACGATATCTTTATTTCGTGAAAAACTTCTCATCGTTTCTCCACTGTTGGATCAAGGCCAATTTTTTTTTTTATGAAGTATAATCTTTTGAAGGAATGCCCCGAAATTTCGTTTTCTTCGTGGCGCTCCCTTCGTGAATCTTGTCGGGAGAGCGCGAAGTGTGGAACAATGCGAGAAACTTTGAGATAACTCGACGGCAGAGGGGCACCAGTAGCGGAGGAATCAACATGAAAGGCGAAGTTTCCATCTCTAATTGGTATTTAGGAGATCCAAAACAGAACCGAGTCTCTCGCTCGCTCTCGCGTCTCCTCGAACTTGTGTCGAGCACACAGCTATCCTCTTGTTCGCCTTTTGCCCAGCCATCCCTTCATCTACTTACCCCTTGGTCATATTCCTACCCTTCTGCCCTCGATGACGTTAGCACGATGCTTATTACAGTCTAATCTTCCCTAATATAATAACATCTAGCACACCCCGAATAAAAAATTTTATAACCAAAATCGAAATGAGCTTTTAAAGTTCTTGAAGAGTCGAGCCAAAAAATTGAAATAAAAATTCTACCGTAGCTCCATTATTTTTATGCGCGAATAGCATTTTTTGACTGACGTCAGAGCATTCATTTATGTGAATATGAACTGTGAATAATGTGTGCGCAGGGAAAATATTTCAGGATGAAAAGATAGGATCGTTGTTGCGCGCAGTACTCGATGTTTATCATCCAGTTCACGGGTTGGCTCGGGAATTAAATTATGCACGGTTCGTCGTTCCAAAAGAGTATATCTTCTTCCCTGCTCGGAGGGATTCGCATTCTCGTGCTTTCAATCGTCTTTTCATTATACAAGCACGGACGAGTGTGTCGCTATCTCACGAAATCCATGATTTTCCTTCCCCGAGAGTTTCTACGGAGTGACAGGAGAGCGTTCACCGAGAGGGTAAGTTCATAAGGATGCAGGAATCTTGAGCGTGGGGTGAAAGTCGTTCCGGATCGCCCACTAACCCCGAAAACTTTTATCCCGACAAGAGATCTTTTTATCTCGACTGGTGCACGCGTGACGAGCGAGGGATGTCGTTTCCCCTCGCTTTTCTCCCTTCGAACATTTTCTCGGCACTCACTCAGTCAAAATATTCGAGAGAGCATAATTAAGCTTGACTTTTTTACGGAACACACTTCACTTTTCATCTTGGTGCAAATTTTTTTTTTATTTTTAGAAGTTTTTTGAGGGAGCTTTATTTCGCGATGAAAATTTTCTCGGGAGTTGCCCACTGATGTTCAGCGCGAATCGCTCCCTACCGACGCGACGAAACGGAGTCCCGTCGCTTCCCTTGCTGAGAGGGTAGTTTCAGGTGCGAGGCTTCGAAATTCTCCCGAGAGATGGAGCCACGACCAGCGAGGACGAAACGAAGCTAGGATTCGTCGGAAGCTTTCGGAAATGTTTCCTCGCGAATACAAGCTCTCTCGGAGCCTCTTTTTGTTCTCCCTTCACCCTTTCGCTCACGTTATATTTCTCGCCCCATGCATATTTCATGGCTTCGTTATGTACACTTTTGTCTTGTTCTTGGAAGCTAGACGAGAAAGAGAATTCAACTTTGGATTCGGGAAAAAATCTCTTGGTTCTTACGAATCTGTATAATTTTGTGAATTTTTTAGCAGGGATGACCGCGGGGTTGCTTTAAACAAGGGGTGGTTAATATAAATTTAAAATATTCACTATTCAGTTGACCATATATTTTGAATCAGTGATTGCACTATTTTTTTTTAATTTAAAATTCAAGAAAGTACACGAAATGTTTATGTAAGGTATTTGGAGTTAAGGTATAGGAGTCGCGTGACAGTCTATTCAAAAGTTTGGCTGTACGTGTTAACTAAATGTAAAATCATTACTTGAATTTTTATGAGACAGAATTTCTTCAAAGTTTCTACTGATCTTCTTTGACATCATTTTAATATGCATGGAAAATTTAAGGAAGCTTCACCATGTGATTATCGAGATATTTATTTTAAAAAATTGTCACTTTTAACATGGGCTCTTATGAGAGATTGAAAAATTTGACGATCTTCAACAATTAATATCTCGATTACTAGATGGTAAAGCTTCATAAAATTTGGTATACATTTCGCCATGACCTCAAAGAAGATTTGTGCAAATTTTTAAGAAATTCAGTCTCAAACGATTTTACGCGACTCCTACCTTAAATATTTTGTTGAAATTTCACTAGTTGACTTTGATGTCATCATAGTTGACAATTTTAAAAGATTTACATGTTTTTTAAATTACTTCAGTTATATTTACCCAGATTTCGTGACTGCAATTGACGACAAATTGAAAAATAGATCAGAATCGACAAAGCCATGTAATAAAATAGACATTTAGTCGCACTTTTCTGGAAAATGTTTCAATTAATTCCAGTCTTCCTTGTACAGTAAAATCTAATTATTGTAATTTTATAACATCTTTTTGAAGTTGCAACTCTTACAGTTAAACAGCTCTTGAAGATCTAAAAAAAAGTTTATCTCTCGAAACGAAGTTCGAGGGAAAACAGTGAAAAGAGTGTTCCCGGATCGAATTCCCCTGATAGAAGTTGGAGCAGCCCCATTGTG
The DNA here is from genome assembly GCA_030522545.1 of Cremastinae sp. A BG-2022a. Classification (NCBI taxonomy): domain Eukaryota; kingdom Metazoa; phylum Arthropoda; class Insecta; order Hymenoptera; family Ichneumonidae; species Cremastinae sp. A BG-2022a. The sequence continues at coordinate 30,708 of JAPYYW010002496.1, forward strand.
TCGCTGTTTTATCCTTTCGAAACGTCGCATCGACGTTTCATTGTGCTCCGGACTAAGCAAACTGGGAACGAACAAAAGAACATCCGAGGAAAAATGCTTTTCCATTTCGTCTTACCAGTTTTAAAGCTCGAAAAAGGGAATTTAAAAACGAGTGAAATTTTTTGACTCGAGGAGAAAAACGCACGTTGAAAAGACGTAGCCAATTGAATTTTCGTTAACGCGGGGATTTTATTGCCGGAATGATCGCACTTTTTTTTATTATGTATTTTTTTCGGGTGGGGAAAATTGTGTGGGCAGGACGACGTAACGGGCTCTTTGTACACACATAATCGCCCGTGTGTAGCACGGTGAAAAGAAAAACCTCGGGGGGAGGCTCCGTGTCTCGCTCGAGAGAGGAATAGCGAACTTGTCGTTTCTGCGGGACGCTCTTCTATCCGCGACACATCCAGAGAAAAAAGGAAGTGGCTCCTAATGGCGATTGTAGGGAGAGACGACGACGAAGACGACGACGGTGGAGAATAAGCTTCGAGGAACGTGAGATAGGAGCGAGAACGGGCAGAAGAAAGGGGACGATGCTCGGACGATGGTCCTCGACTCGGAATTCCCGTTGTCGCGAGACTACTCGATCACCTCTTTCCTCTTACATCGGAGCTTCCTTCCGGCCATTCCTCCGAAGCGTTTTCCAACCCCTTCTTCTTCTTCTCTCTCGTTCTCCCCATTCTTTCCTCGTTTCAGCCTCGATTCCCCATTCCTCCATCTTTTTTCTCTTCCAATTTCTTTCTCTCTGTCCGTTGCTTCTTTTTCCTTTTTTTTTTCATCGGACACTCGACCCCTTTCCTCACTTCCAATCGCCCCCGAAGCTCTATTAGCAGTTTCTTAGACCGGCTTCCAAATGGCATTCCTATTGACGGCCGAGTACACTGGTCAAGGGAAAAAATAAGCTCGAGGGGAGCGGACTCGATTCAGAAGCGAACTTTATGGGCTGCCCAATGGCCACTGCTGGATTCCTTATCTCTCTTGTGTATATATATCCTCGAGAAAACACACGCGCTCTCCCCCCCACCCCGGCTTCTTCTTATTTCCGTCCTTCGAGATTCCTCGGGTGAGAATTCTTTTCTCGTGCTCGCCCCGACGATGATTCCGGATCTCGTGTCTCGCTGCGATTACACCCGGGCACCCGAAACGGCGCGGACAACTTCCACGAGACCTCAATTTTATCGCGATCTTTCCGTCCCCGCCGGATCCTCGACGTACAAATTTATACGCGTAAAACGGCTCGGTGGGCACGAGGAAACGCGATCGTTTCTCTAATTAATGGTCATTCCCAATTCCCCGGAGATCTCGAACTACATCTGCACTTTTACGACGACATTTTTTTTTTTCACGTCGATGAATATTTAGGCAAAGTGGTTATAAAGAATATTGTGGATACGAGTAAATGAAAAATTTACTCGTAAATTTTTATCGTTCTCTTGGACTCTTTTGCTAAGCTATTTACTCATTTTATTTATTTATTTATTTATTTATTTATTCAGGAAGAAGAAAATTTCGAGAAAATGTCAAAAACATTTCAATAATAACAAAAAAAACTTTAATAAATGGTCGGAGGAAAAATAAAATGAAAAATATTCAGGAAAATTTGATATTTTCCCGGAAGTATTTTCATTTGCGGTGAAATTTCTGGGTGGTTGATGTGGATTATTGAAATTGTAGTCGATCGTCGGTGGTGTTGTTTCTGGATCTTGTGGCTCTCAGGTCCGCGGATCCTTGAGCCTAGATAGAAAAACAATATTGTTGTTTCATCGGGAAGTCGAGTCACGTCCGGAAAAGTGACGCGTGCGTCTTCGTCCGGAGTATAAGAGCGGCGTGGTGGCAACGGCACCACCAGCGGCAGGGGAGCACAAATTGGATTATGCCAAGAGAGACGAACCAAGTACAAATATAGAGGAGACGAAAGAGACGTCGCTGCGATACGCGCGGCTCTATTCTCCCCCGCTTTTCTCCGAGGATTTATTCCTCCACCACCGTAAGCTTACCGCCAGAGTAACACCAAGATATCCTCGAGGTATCCTTGTTTTGTCACGTGTATTCTTCTTGATGGATCGACTTTTTAATTCAACGGACACGTCGAAGGAAAAAAATGACCTCGGACTTCCACTCCGGATATAAAATGACAGATCGAGGGAGAATTTCTCGAGACCCATATACATCGATCGAATATTTTCCCCGCATTCTCATTATGTTATTTATTTTAAAAATATTTGCTGAATATATTGAAAGCTAAATAAATTTACTTGAGATGGTTCGGAAGAAAAATCGGGAGTCGAGTCTTTCAAGTTTTTTTTTTGATACTTTAAAAGATATAGCATTTTTTTTACTTTTTAAACTATGAAACGAATGCTTATTTATTATTTTTAATTTTTTAACATTAATTGTATTGAACCTATATTTTAAAAAGTTTTAAAGGGATTTCCGAGTTGCCGTTGGCGAAAATAAATGAAGTCTTATCTCTTTAAAGTATAGGGAATCGAAATTTATTAAGAACACGATGAAAATTTGAAAGAACGTTCTTTGCCACTAAACAAATTTATATAAATTTAGAAAAAAAATCGTCTACATTATTTTTGAGTAATCAAGTATTGAAGTTACATTCTTATACACGGAAAGTATAGCTATGTTATCTAAAAAATGATATTTCGTGATTAAATTGTTCGGAAAATAATTAGACGAAAATTCTAAAAAAAATCGTGTTTACGCATTTCATATGAAAGAATATCCTCTCCAAATTTGAACGAATTTTAATTATTTCGTTGTGTGTATCGAAACCCCTTAATAAGGATTTTGAATCAGATGATTAAATTTTGTATAAACTTGACAATTTCTGGTTAATTTTAATGCAATTATATATATAAAATACACTGTCTGACGCTAAGAGCAAAATAAATGATTCGAGAAATATGTAATCATTAAGATTAAAATTAATCAGTATGTTGAATTAAAATAAAGATAAAAATAATTCTGATTAATGATAAAAATAATGATTCAACATTAAATATATAATTATTTTAAGTATATAGCTCTGCAAAGTCAGTATACGTATAACATAAATATATATTTTTAATTGTACATTTTAAAAAATAATGGAGCAACAAAGAGGGTTTGACAGAGTTGGGAGGAGTTTTTGAAAGCTCTGGGGGAATGGAAGAGAGAGAGAGTCTGGCGAGAATAGCGACGAGACTACGAAAACGACAGTGCTACAGTTTACAGCGAGTACAATGGTTAGTGGCCGAAGTACAATGGCTCCGGAGAGTGCGCATACGTACGTCGGGTAAACGGGAGGGAATATGCAGCTTCGGAATAAGGCGGAGGAGTATTGCTCGGGAGAATTGAGGGAATCCTGGGATATTAAAGCTGGAACGCTGCCAAGATGCGTCTTGAAATTTTGGAGCTTGCCATCCGAGGGACGACGACGAGGTTACACATCGAGCGGGCTATTTATTCGCATTGTTTCTCGACTTTGATGCGCGCTCGGGCCGTTTATACGAGTGTGAAACTGAAAAGGAGAAACCGGACTCTGCTGACGATTCCGAGGATTGCGCGCGGACCTTATTCTTGCGGCCGGACGATTATATATAATTTTGGGAGCTTTCGAAGGAATTCCGATGGCGGTCCGACCCGGCGGGCCTCTGGACGCTTGTCGTCGAAAACACGCCGAGGTGAGTCAACCGGGCGCGGCCCCCCCCCGCATACGCTCTGTGTTTCGGGCGAGCTGCTGCTTCGTTACTGCGGAAACTCGCAAACATTTCTGACGCGATGCACACGTCCGAGGTATTTCTCGCGCGCTCTCGGACAACCTTCGGGCCACAATTACATGACTCGGGCAAACGTGCTCATTCTTGAATTCCCTTTCGACGACGAGCTCAGTCCCGCCGTCTTTCTCCGTAAATAACGATTCCTATAGCCACACATTAATTCATATTTGCCCAAATTCCCGGACAATCGTACTCTCGCCGAAACTTTGAGCCATACCGGCGGGCAACGCACACATTTTCCAAATTTCACGGAGCACGGACGAATTCGTTCGCCGAGAGAATTTCTCCGTGTAATCCGCCCTCATCGCTTTTGCACCGATGCCATGGGAAATGGAATAAAATTCGTTTTCCGAAGAGTACACGCGAATTTTGTCCGAGAGCTCCGCTTATTTCGTCGAGAGCTCTTGACAATAAGCCTCGATCGTTCGATGGCTCTCGTATTATAAAATTCATGAAAATATACGCACATCGGGAATCATTAGTACGGCTCGTTAATGGCGCCAAATTTAATGAGATCGAGAGAGAGAGAGAGCTTTTATACTTTTGCCCGATTCTACAATGGACCCGAACGAGAATATTCCATTAGCAATTCGTAATTTAATACCCCGAACGATATATATTCCGACCGATATAATCTTTATAATGCAAGCGGCGAGCTTTTGAAAAATTGATGTAGTCGGGATTGAAAAATATTCATCGACCGTAACCAGCTTTTCAGCAAGAGATTCTTAAAAATTTATTCAAAATCCATTTATTTTATTAAAAAAAAAGTAATATATATTTTACATCAAATGAAATAATTGGACACGAGGGCATGTGGGAGTGAATAAAATGGAAATGATATTCTTTGTTTTATATTCTTGGAAATTCATTAAAAAAATTCTCTGCGAGAAGATTAATTAAAATAAAAAGCGTTTACATTGGATGAAAATACGAGTAAGCGTGTCGAGCGAAAATAAAAATCACCAGAGAGACCTTCGAGTGCGATACACGTTGGCGCGACAACAAAAGAGTAGGAAACTTGGCTGTAATAGCATTCCCATTTGCCTAATGATCGCGGCTGGATTGGCGCGTCGAGCCGACCATTGCCAACCGCGCACGACTCGCCCCTTTCCTTACGTGTCTGCGTACATTTCGTATCACAAGCCCGGCGACTCTGCTAGCTTATCGCATTTCCTCTCGGCTACACACGAAGCCTTTCGCACGTATCGTATCGCGATACCTCTCCCTTTCTCGAGTTTCTCGCTGCGCCTCTCATCCAAATAATAAGTTTTTTACGCTCAAAAAGATCGTCGAAGAACATACGAAGAAGACAAAGAGCAAAATACATTTCTTTTTTATTCTATCGACAGTGTTCTCGACAATTTTATTGATTTTATATTAATTTTAGTCGTAACTTGACTTTCGATACAAGTTTTTTTATTCATATAATAAAATTGGGTAACATAACAAAAAGTAATTAGTTTCGAGGTGAAAGGTTTTAATATATAACATTATTACAATTTTTTCCAGTTTTGTGTTGGGATTTATCATCGTGATATGTTTTTCTAATTCTTTAGATTTTCAGAAAACTCAGATTTTGAATTTGGTTTCTATATTCAATTATTGAGTAAAGATTTATTCAGTTTGTTCGTCAGTGAATTTGATTTCTTAACAAAAAAAGGTTTTATTTTTCTCACAGATCAATTCCCATTATACCAAAGAACACTTCTTCGTTGATGATGGTTATTTCTTTACTTCCTATCTCTTACATTCGTTCAAAATGAAAATAGTAAAAATTAAATGTCTGTGATAAATTATCCTTTTTATTCGAGTTGGAAAGTTATTATTAAGGTAGTTCTATCAGTACAGTCAAATCAAAAGTTTTTATCTCATTTTATCTCGATACCATGTGGTTTTTGAGCTCAAGTTTATTAAGAAAAGTTAT
>JAPYYW010002497.1:0-39361 GCA_030522545.1 Cremastinae sp. A BG-2022a
GAATCACCCTTAATAAAGTTGATTTCATCAAGAGAAAGGAAAGATATCGTTAATTGAAATTTTCAGGGGTCCCCGCGACCCAGTGTGACAGACCAAATTGTTTGAAATTTTTAAAATTCAATTTTAAGAGCCTATTCGATCGGAAATTTTCCGTAGATAACGAAAATGATAATTATTCGTGGCGCAATCCAACAATTCATATTGAAAAACTCAAAAAACTGATCGAAAAGTTAATTTTTTCGATTTTTCAATATGAATTATTGGATTCCACCCCGAATAAGTAGCATTTTCGTTATCTACAGGAAATTTCCGATCGAATAGGCTCTTAAAATCGAGAGAAATAAAATTAAAAAATTTTTGTGAATTTTTTAAGGTATATATTTTTTTAAAAATCTTCAAGTGGTGATAACTTTTTAAATATTTGACGTATTAATCCGATTCCTCCGTAATTCGCTTCGGGTTTTAAAAATCCTTACAAATAACGCCTGATAATAAAGTTTGTTTCATGTTAAAATCATTCGTTTTGTTTTTCAAAAATTTCCAGAAATTACCCATTATAAAGTCGATTTCGTCGAGGACACGAAAATATATCGTCACTTGAAATGTTGAAATCTTCCTATTTTCTGCACTTGAAAAATCAGGCTGGTGACCTCGAGCACGAAAAACTTTATTCAGCTCACTTTTGTTATACCTTAACTTGTACATGTAATAATGTGAGAAAAACTTACAACTCAATTTTCTACTTTTTATATTAATGTAAAATTTATTAATATTCACCATTGGGTGACAATTTATTGTTTTATCTTCATATTAAAAACTTTGTCTCGATGCCTCAAGTGTTTAACAATCGAGTCTCGGATGTGAACTAAATATCCTTGAAAAGTTCGATGATGGTAAACATTGAAAAAAAAGAGAAAGTTCGTCGAGCATAACAAGTTGAAAAAAAAAATTTCAAATTTTCGAAAATATACTTCGACCATTGTTACCATGGCGATTCCTCGAGGTTGAGTCAAAAATCGAACAAGGTCTTGATTGTTTGAATTTACGACTCAATTTGGAATCAGTAGGCAGGTAGAAAGTGTCGGTGTTAGACATAGGGTCTCGCAAGGTAGTTCGTTATTGAAAAATATTTTGTAAAAATTTAACAAGTTCAATTGAGTGTCAGTTCCGGTATTTTTCAGTCATACGAATAGTGAATAGTTTATAGTGTTTTAAATTTATAATATTGTTTTGAAATACTTACAAAGAATGTCAGTGCGGATGAAATCGACATACAATTGATGCAAATAATCTCGATGCTGCTATTTTATTCTACATATATGTGTACTTGCATTAGATTAAACGTATGCAATGTATTTTTCAAGGCTGTTAACCTCGAACCGTTTATTAATAGTGATTTTGCATCAAATAATTAGCTGCAAGGAAAGATTTCACAAAAATTGTCGATTTTATGGGACTAAAAGACCCAGTGTGACCTCTACAAGAATTCACAAAATTTTCAAAAATTTTAATTCCATTTTAAGCTGATGTGAAACACCCAATTTTGAATGAATTTGAATGAAAATGAACTGAAATTTGAATATGTTATGCAGTGTACACTGTACTAGTGGATGACATTCTTGAAATTTCAAAAAACTAAAAAAACAAAAAAAAATATTTTTTTCATAGAGCTTATCTGATCCGTAATTTCCTATAGATAACGAAAATGCTACTTATACAGGGTGCAATCTAAGAATTTATGCCGAAAAAGCCAAAAAACAGATTTTTGGAAAAATTTTTTGAATTCCACTGTATTCCCCGCTCTCCCGATTGATCTCAATCTCCAAAGTCCCAAGATTATATAGAGCGTCATATTTACAACTATGGAAAATACAGATTTAGCGAAACGTGGATGCATAGTATTGGAATAAGAGTTTATATTGGGCGCTTTGCTCAGCGAAGCGAGCCCAGCTGGCCGTGAAATCGAATTCTCACATCGATTTACGAAGTTTCGCTCGGCGCGATAAGAGAGAGAGCTCGCGCGAGGAGACAAGCCCGCGCGGGAGAGGGACTCTTCGATACTTGGTCGGGAGTTTACGTGGGTGCGAGAATAGGACCACATACGTCTCTTTCCTTCTTTTTTCCAACTTTTATCCCCTCTTCGTGTCTCTCTTGCTCCCCCGTGTGCCTCTCCCCCTCTCATCTTATTTAACCTCCAACGAGATAGTGTAACAAGTTATGACGAGTAGACGCGCATAAAATCTCCGCGGCGCTAGCTCCGGATAAGATCTCTGCGCATCTATATAACGCGAGCTCTCTATTGCTATCACTCGATTTATTTTATTATCTCTCGTACTGGAACAATGAGGAGTGGATATATATTCTCGATCCTGCCCCTTGAAATTCCGTGAAATCGCGCGAAAAGTAAATCATTACCTCCGGGAATAATCAGAGAGCATCAAAATAACGTTTTCCGTTTACTTTTTTTGTTTCAATTTACGTATACAAATTGTCTTGCTCAATTTTATTTTCATTTGGAAAGATTGAAATTTTTATGATCAATTTGAAGGGTCGGATAGAGATTCGTTTCGATTATTTTTCTTTCATTTCAGTATGTAATTCGTCTTTTACTGTACGATTTGATTCGCGGATAATTTATTTACGCCTTGAAGTTCAAATGCGCGATATCGGAGTGAAAAAAAGATAAGACATGGGTGCGGCTATTCGACGTTCTATTTCTGATCGCCACGATGTTTTTTTTAATTTTTGTTTTCTATAGACTTATTTCCTTTGTAAGTCGGTCTAATATTTCGGAGAGCTGATGAGACATTGAACGAGGTGTCGATTGGAAACGGGAACGTGATTTCCCGAGGCAACATAATAACAGAGACAGATAGAGAGAGGCAGAGAAAAAGAGAGATATAATAAAGAGGGATTGCAGCGTCACGTTGATCCTGTGTGCACGTGCATATATATACGAATCGAGATCGAGCGATCGAATACGCGCTCGCTCTTCTCTCCCTCGACGAGCTCTTCTTCAATGACTCTTTCTCTTTCGCTATATCGATCACAGTCACACAGAAAGGATCGATTTTTTTCCCTCTCTCCATTTTCATTCTTCTTACCTTTTTTTCATTGTTATTTTATATTGTCCGTTGTCGGCGAGTATGGTCAAGCGATGCACGAGTCTCGGGGATCATTGTAATTTGATGGCGAGCCTGCTCGTTTTCCGACACGCGGTATATAATCAACGCCGCGACTCTTCCGAGAACAATGAATGACAACGCGGGCATAGGTGAAATCACGTTTTTTTGACTTATTGTCGTTGATACTGAATTGGTATAATATATAGTATACACATTCCAATGATTGAACGCGTCCCAAAAGATTTGCTTTATTTTTTTTTACAATAATATAAAAATACCATTCTATTGATCTATTTGAATTGAGGAGATATTGGACAGATATTGTGATTAAAAATTGGTGAAAGTTAAACTACAAATTTTTACCATTCATTTGGACAATTTTTTTCTTGTTAGTAATATTAATCAACAGTTTAAGTAAACTTTCAAACACTTTTGATGGAAAAATGAATATTTTTTGGTGAAATCAAATTTGTAACATTTATCAAAATTAGTGACATTTTAAAATTTGACACAACTATTTTTCGTAGATTTTGAAACAACGTGTATAAAATTGAAGTACACTTGTTATCATTTTTGACATCACTCCGATTCACCCTTAAGCCAGAGATGAAATTTTTACCAAAATAATTATCAAAATGGGTTAAAAATTGATAAATTAAATATATGTGTTATATACAGCCAGTGGATTTGATCTCGACATGAAAGGAAGGACTTTTGCGATGGTTTGTTTTTTCGCTCTTGTCGACGCTCGTTGTTGAAGCTGTTTGAACGCGTTCGCTCACATATGCGCCCGCGTACGATCTGTGGACACACAGAGAAAGGTCTTTTCTCGCGCCTGGCTCGCGAGGGGCGTCTTCCGTCGATTCAGAATTTTCGATAACGTCAAACGAGCATTACTCCGCTTCTCGATCTCCTCCTTTTTCGTTCCTCCATCTTGGCCTCATCTCGCCTTTTTTCACGATGCAAACATTAGATTTATATGCACGCCAGTCTCGAGAAAAGGGCGAGAGCGCGTTCATGTCCTGACGAGCTTCATTTTTTGACAATAAATCACTGATTGGCTCTCGCGCTTGATCTATACGATTTCGCCCTTTCTCTCTCTCTCTCTCTTTTTCTCTTACACTTCTCTCTTTTCTCATATCGCCGTCCTTCTCCGCTCATGTACTCGCTCTCGCCACTAATACTCAATCATTTCCGGTTGGTCGGATTAACCTGCAAGATCCTCCATATTTTATGGCTACCCTGTATTTCAAAACTATCACACATTTTTCCGTACTATTTACAATTTACAGCCTCCGATCCGCACAAGCGCCTTTTCGCACACTTCCCCGCCGAGTAAATAAATAAATGAAAAATAGAAGGAGCGAGAATGAAAAGAGAGCGAGAGAGAGGGAGAGGGAGAAAGAGCGAGAAAAAGGCGTGCGAGTACGTCTTGAAATATGCATTAAGGACGCAGTATATCAAACAGATACTGACGATCGATACTCGAACAAGCTCGTATACGCTCTCCTCGTGACAAAACTCGTTAATTTTTTTTTCTCCTCCCCTCCCTTCCCCGATTTTTCCACCGTCTTCTTCTCTACCGTATCAGATTATGCTCCCAAGGAAAATAGATTCCGCGGAAATGCAGCCCCGTCAGTTTAAAAAGAACTAATTATCCCATATGAATCCGGACTCTATCCTTATCGTTGGCTCGATATTGTATTTTATTGGAAGTGGGGAAATCGGAACGCTCGGATTATCGCGCTTCGCTTATAATTATTCCCTTCTCATTAAACAACGAGAACAAGCGCTATGAATTATATATTTTCCCGGATAATTAATATATTATACTTTTGCTATTTATATAAAGACTTTTTATCAGCACACGTTTATACATTTATTATTTATATTTATACTGTTTTATTCAAGGACGTTGTGTCAAAACGATATGGATGTTAAATATATTTCAAAATTTTATGTATACTTTATTGAATAGTGCTTTCGTGTACGGACTCAACATTATTTTCAAAAGATTTCATTCTAAAAGTATCACAAAAAAGTCATAAATTCCAACATAACGCAATACAAAACAATAACTATCCCCAATAAATAGTCTCGAAGACTCTTCGGCGTTCCGAATTTATTTCTAGAACGGCGTGCATGCTCGTGCGTATATCCAAAAGCCATTAAATTCGCTTCAAATGATCCTCCGAAGTCCGGATTTTCCTTAAAATCGAGTGCATCACCGGAGTGTGAACATTATTCGTATGGGAAATGTAGAAACGAGAGAAGAAAGAGGAGGAGGAGGAGGAGGAAAGGGGGAGGAGGGATGAGGGAAGAAAAGAACGCGAAAGATGGGAGGAACGAGAGGGATGGAGGTGAAACGGAACCATGAGTGAGTGAGAGAGTTATTGGGGGAGGGAGCGGCGAAAGAGTCAAGAGTGAGAAGAACGAGGAGGAGGAGGAGAAGAAGGGCGTGCAAGGGGGTAGGGGGGGAGGAAGGGGAGGAAGGGGGAGGATCGCAGCAGCCCGACGGCGAACAGAACGAACGGACAGCTCGCTTATTTATGGCGACCATACTTCAGATATATGAACTGGTTCCCGTCGAAAGTTCGGGATGCACATCTTTTCCCCGCTACGTTGAAAATGTGTATAGAGAAAGAGCGGGATAGGGAGCGCGCGAGGTGTCCCCCGCGCGCGCAAGCGAACGCTCGCGCGCTTTCTCGTCTTTCTCGCTCATGGCTTTCAAGCTGAAGATTTGCGAGGGGTCACCTTAATGTAATATTGAATGAGCTTCATTTATTTCGTCCCGATCCTACCTCGAGCTCGCGATCTTTTCCTCTCTCTCTCTCTCTTTCTCCTCCGCGCGCTTATTCACCTCTTCTCACCCTCCCCCCGCGCGCGCGTCCCGTCATTTCATTTTTTAATGCTCGCTCTCTCGTGTGCATTCGTTACTCTTTTTTTTCATCGACTATAATTATCAGCGATATTTAAACGCGTCTCGTTCCTCATCCGATTATTTTTTATCATTTCATTCATTTTTTTTTTTTTTCGTTACTGCGGGAACACACTCTTTTTTTGTTTTTCGATTCATTATTTCTATATCTATCGCGGTTTTTATTCTCCGCTTATCGTTGTAAAAGTTTTATTTATTTTCATTTTGTCGCGTAAAATTATATTTGAAATTTTTTTTGTATTGGGAATCCAGGAGATCAAATAAGCTTTTTCTTCATACTCGGGGCTCTCTTATGCATTCGCGACGTACTTATTCTTTTTTCTTTCTCATCGACACGAAACTGCGGCCCGAGCGAGACGTGATTCATCGTTTTCATTTCGTGCGTTGTACGTAGCCGGACGGCGCGCTTTATCGTCGTATAATATTGTCATTGATGCATGTACACACGTATAATTTATCCATACATATATATATTTTAATATAGATTTGTGGGAGAGAAAGAAAATATACGCGGTAATAAAGAAGCGGGCGATGTATCGGATGAGCTAATTTATATTTATCTTCCGTTTTTACGAGGAAAGAGTCGATTTCGCCCTTGGTGCGCGTCTCCCCTCTCGTCTTTATTCTTGCACTTCGTGTCGCCTCCTTATATACGATTTCATCAGAGTTTCGTAGTTTGCCCTCGCAGTTTTGTTGAAAAAGAAAGAAAAGAAAAGAAAAAGAAAAAAAAAGAAGAAACATAGGAGCGGGAGAGACGAATGTCCGGAAAAGAGAAATATGTATTGTGTACGCGGATATATAGATACGTATATGGATTTGAGAGCGAGGAGAGACAGTACGGAAAAGACGAGACGAAAGACAGCGCACGTACGTCGTGAATGTGAGCGGGGCTCCGTACATAGAGCGAGAGGCGAGTCAGATCGTATACACGTGGAAGGGAGTAGAGAGAGTAGATAAATAGATGGATGGGCAATATTATAACTCACCGAGCTGTCATCCTGTATGGCCGAGTCAGGCTGCTAATCAGACCCTGCTCGCTCTCACCCCTCACCGACCCTTCACGAAAAATGGATTTATTGCCGTACGCCACGACTTCGGCACGCTATCGAGCTCCCTGATCCGTGGAACGTAACCATCGTCGTTGCTCGAAAACCTTCTCGCGCCGCCGTTCACTCTTTTTTCCTTCTCTCTCGTATTCTCTCTCTCTCTCTCGGCTCTCCCCTACCATTAAAATCGTCAAGTATACGTATACGTACGAGCTTTTCCAGCGGTCGTCTTTCCAGAGAGCGTATCACCGGAGAAACGGATCCGTCCGCACGGAAAACGGCCGCGGAGAAGAGCGAGCGAGCGACGAGTTTACCTCATCTCCTCGTCCTTTTCTCTCCCGCGAGGGTGAGTTCCTCCCTGTGTGAAAATGTAGCCAAAAATGTACTATCAACTCCCGAGCGGACTAACCCTCGCTTTTCCCTCTCTCTCTTTTCTCTACTTATTCGTCTCCTCCCTCGCCCCTCTCTTCGCTTCTTCTTTTCTCCCTCCTCGTATATTTTTTCGACGAAAACTCCGAGGTGGTATCTTGCCGAATGTTCTCTCCCTTCCCATATATATTGGACGGCCCGAGAGAGAGAGAGAGAGAGAGGCAGCCGAGATGAACGTCGTCACGCCGAAAATTGCGCTCGTCCCATGAACGCTCGATAAATTTCGATCCGCGAGATTGAAGACTCTCTTTCTCTCTTTCGCTCGTCCTTCCTTCGTCCGACCCTCCCGCCTCCCGCTCAGCCTCTTCGCTCCGCACACACAGCCAGTTTTACTCTCGCCGCGATCCTTCTTCCTCTTCACTTCTTGGGTAACGGCCGATAAATTTCGATCCTCGAGATCCTCGCCGTTATACCGACTCGCTCTCCTCCCCTGCTTTCTCCCCCCCCCTCTCTCTCTCTCTCGCTCTTCCTCGCTAGTCCCTCTTCGCCACCCCGAGCCTTTTATACATATACTTTTGTTGTCGCTTATTCGAACCTCCTCCGAGTAAGAATGCCGAGAGAGAGAGAGAGAGAGAGAGAGGTTTCCGGTGCCAATGGCGCTTCGACGTCGTGTTTTTCGTATCCGAATTACAAACCGGTGACTCTTTACTCCCGATGTCTACTTTTTTAACATCGAAATGTGAAGCTGATCCAGAATAATATATAAGTATATATACAGATTATTTTTGGGATATTTTTGGGACTCGATTCACACTTTAATAATATTGTTTCGGATCGAACAAAAGTTATTATTCGTCTTGCAATTTTTTCGACTCGGGAGCCGCGACGGGGTGGATGTTGAGGGTGACTGGAAGGGGAATAAGGTGGAATCGGGGCGAGAACCCAGATGTAGTAGGTATACCTTCGAAAGCGAGAGATAGACGTGAAGACGCTTACACGGAACACGAGTTGAGAGACTCTTACAACGGCTTAACGAGCCATATACCACACCGGGCATAAAGCAAAGGGGGAAAAAGGGAGGGAGAGAGCAGGGAGCAAAACAGACAGACAGCAGAAAAAGTGAGAGAGGAAGAAAGACGCGAGGCTGAGCAGTAGCGGAAACACAACCTCGTGTCCCTGTACGTGTGTTTTTTCAACGAGATTTATTACCAAACTCCTAATGCTCTCGGAGCTCGAGTACGCGAGAGCGAGCGTCGAAGGGGTGAGCCGTGTTACAACGCCCTTCCTTCTCCTCGCAGCGACCTCTCTCTCCTCTCATTCCTCCGCGCCTCCACCTTCCACCATTATTTGTCTTTCTTTCTCGATTCACTCGATCTCTCTCTCCTTATCCGAGCTCACTTCTTGCCAATCTGTTTTCCGCACCTCCCCTCATCGTCGAATCTATATAATTTTATCCTGAAGCGTGTGCGTGCCTTTTTTTTAACATACGTATTGAAAAAAAGGAGGATTAAAGTTTTCTGAAAAGCTCTTGATTTTGCCAAGTGCAAGAACGAACGGGTGCCACTAATTTTCTTCTCAATATGATTCAATACGATCCTACATATGCCTGCAAAAAACTGATTTTTGGATCAGTTTTTTAATTTTTCAATATCAATTCTTGGATTTCGCTCGAAATTAGTAGCATTTTCGGTATCTGCAGGAAATTTTTGATCGAATAGGCTCTTAAAATCGGGGGAAAAAATGCAAACATTTTTGCGAATTTTTAAAGGTAAAGATTCCATTTTTTCAAAAATCTTCAAGGTGTCATAACTTTTTAAAAAATGCATGTAATAACATAATTCCTGCACCATTCGCTTTCTTTTGCAAAAATCTTAAAAAATCACCCTTAATAAAGTTGATTTGGCGAAGAGAAAGAAAAAATATTACAAATTGAAATTTTCATGGGTCTCGAGACCCAGTGTAACTCGCAAAATTTCTTGAAACTTTTTTTTCGATTTTAAGAGCCTATTCGATCGGAAATTTCCCGTAAATAACGAAAATGATAATTATTTGGGGCGCAATTGAAGAATTCATATTGAATAAGACTAAAAACTGACATTTGCATCAGTTTTTTCAATTTTTCAATATGAATTCTTGAATTTTGTGCCGAATAAGTGGCATTTTTGTTATCTACAGGAAATTTCCGATCGAATACGGTCTTGAAATCGAGAAAAAAATATCAAAAATTTTTGCGAATTTTTAGGACCCCCTTCGATTTTTTCAAAAATTTTCATAACGTCATAACTTTTTGAAACATGAATGAATTAACTTAATTCCTGCGCTATTCGCTTCCTTTTGCAAAAAACTTGAAGAATTACCCTTAATAAAGTGGATTTGGTCAAGAGAATGAAACGATATATCGCTAATTGAAATTTTCATGGGTCCATTAGATCCACTGTGAGCAATAAAGGTCTGATCGAATAAGATCTTGAAATAAAAAAAAAATTCTGAAGGGAATAGTATAATGATTAAAAAAATTGTTATTTTTATATTAGAATAGCGTAAAAATGTTAAAAAATTTTTTTAGCATTCTTTCTATTATTTTTAATGTTGCAACTAAAAATATGTTATTATTCTTAGCATATATAGCTGTTTTTTTTCGTGATAGTTTATTATCGCGAGGGTTGTAAAAATCAAAAGAAAATTTTTGTAGACCTTGTCAGAGTTGTGCACTTTCGAATTCGTCTCCGTTCATCCTCGTGCGAAAAGTACAAACTGCGGAAGATCGAATATCGGAGCTCGGGGATCGTAAATCGTAGAGAGACTTTTGCGGGAGCTTTTTCTTTTCATGTCCCTTTATCCAGTGCTGTCTCGCGGCTTGCAACGAGGGAGAGAGAGAGAGAGAGAGAGAGAGAGAAAGAGAGAGAGATTCTCCAGAATCGATGGAAAAGCTGCAGAATATGTGTTTGTATATACAGAGAAAGAGAAGAAAGTGAGAGAGAGAGAAAAGGAGAGAAAACGGTGTGTAGATTTAAACGTGTGTATGTTTGTGTGAAAGTAAAAATACACGTGTACCTCGCGAGCGCTTTTCCAGCGTGCCGGTCGGCTACCGACTGAATCGCGGGCTTTACGCTGTGCTTTACTACTTTTCTCTGCTCCTTGCACCCCGCCTCGCTTCCCCTTTTCCCTTGTCCGACTCCCTCCCCTCTCCCTTCTACTTTCCTCACGGCGTATTCCGAGCCCGCTGGCTCTGCTCAGCCACGCAACGCACGCACCTGTCTTCCCGTTCATCCTCTGCCATGCAGCAAAATAATCTCATTGAAAATTCAACCCTACCTATATCTAATTTTCGAGAATTACCCCTTTTCCTCCAATTCTCACCATTTTTCATTCTTAAATTCCATTTTTTTTTTCATACAAATTTTTATACACAAATTATTAACAATTATCTCGTCGTTTCTCACGTTTCAAATATATTTTTTTCAAACTGTGTCTCCGAACGTATGCTTGGAGAAACTAATAATTTATGTACGCAGATTGCATAAGCAAAAAATAAAAGAGAAAGAAAATCATGAGGTGAGAGAAAAAAATGGATTTAATCTCGCGCTGTATTTTCCAAAGTTCTGTCAGGAAAGCTCAAACCCTTGTATACGAAAAAGAAGAGGAAAGAATATGGTGGAGGCTTGTATATCTGTGTATTACCGGAGCAAGTCGCGGGTGAGCGATAAATAGACAGAAAGAGGTTCTCCCGTGTCTTCCCTCACAGTCATGCCGGGAATGAGTCTCTCTCTCTCTCTCGTCTTTTATCGCTCTCGTTCTCTATCGCATTCGGAGGGGAGATCCGAAGGGACAAGTATAAGAGTCGAATAAGAAGAAGTGTAGAATATAAGAGAGAGGACGAAGAAGAAGAAGAAGAAGAGTAAGAAGAAGAGGAGGAGGAGGGGGAGGAAGAGAAGAAGAGGTATATAGAGATGAGGAGAAAGGGTAGTATGAGGAAAGAGTCGTTTGGAACTCGAGCATGAGATATAGGAATGGTGGGATGGGGGCGTGGGTGGAATGAGCGGCGTGGAGGGAGAACGGAGAGCGCCTCCTCGGGGCGGAGTGGGGATAGGTCAGGGCCGGAGTGCGAGAGGGGAGGGCAGGGACTGGCGCGGGCGAGCGGGCGGACGGTCAGCGATGTTTCGCTGCCGACGACGCCGCTCGCGCCGCCGGATGGAGGGGAAATCACTGGGTTCGGCCCGGGGTGGGGATGAGAGAGAGAGCGCGCCGAGAGCCGTCAGTGCGCCACGTGCTGCCGATCTGTCAGGGTCTACGCTTTTCGACGCCGCGCCGTCGCCGCCGCCGCAGCCGCCACCGCGATTCCTTACACCACCACCGAGCCCACCCCCGCGGCCCCCCTCCTCCTCACCTCCTTACACCCCTCGGACCGAATAAAAAACTTAACCCCCGCGAATTCTCTCTCACCGATTACCGTCCGGCGTTCTCGAAATCATCCCTTTTCTTTCCCCTCCCTCCTCCTCCTCCTCGCGGCCCCAAGACGAAATCGACGAATTGTCGCGAATCGGGCCACACGATCGGCTTTTTATTTTTTTTTTAACGAATTCTACCGGGTCGACGCTTCGACAGTCCGCTACGCTTTGTTTATCTCGGACCAGTGCGCTCGCGGACTCCTTCGACGCTTCTCGGCTCGAATCTCTCTCGGCCTCCGAGTGTGTGCCGCATATATACAAGATTTTCTGAGATTGTGTGAAAATCCGTATGATTATCACTCGTCGTCGAGATTTCAAAATTCAGCCGCCCTTTTTCATTCTTTTGTTTTCGATTTCATCGAAAATGTGACGAGAACGAGTTTTTGTGTTTCGGTGAATTTGTTCGTATTAACGACCGGTCGATTTTTATTGCCCCAAAAAGAGTGACTCGAGTGATATTTTAGGGGTAATCTCGGTCGTTCGTCTACCTGTGCTACGGTGTTGTTGCCGTTATTATTGTTTTTGTTTATGTTCGTGTACGTGAGATCTCGAGATGCCAGTGAAGATTATTGTGCGATGATATGATTCGGGAAAGGTGGAAAAAAGGAAAAAACGTTCGTACCCCAAGTTTTTCTCGTTGTTCGGGGATTTATGTACTCGTCGGAGTATATTTTTCAATGTTTCGCCAGAGCGAGTGAACGGAAGGAATGAACTCGCTTCGACTCTTTCAAAGTGTCGTTTTTTCGGACGGATAAAAACTCCAATCCTGGAACCACTACTTTCGTGGTGAGTGACGTTTGTTTGTTTTTTTTTTCAAAATCGCGCCAAAATACAGTGAAAAAGAGTGATTCTAAAAATTGAGGGAAAAAAATACGAGATACGAAAAATATAAATATTTTATTCCTTCATTTTTGACAATAGAATACAAAGGGTTTGTGAAAATTGGAAAAATTTCATCAGATTGAAATTAATTATAACTCCATTTTGATATAATATAACGATTCGGAGTGAAGATTCGAGGAGCCGGATTTATCGTGTCGCGTGCTCGAATCGAGGTTCCGAAAAGGGTGAATGAATCCAGACAGTGCGCTGCGTACGAACGTGTACCAATGTGCGGAACACCTAGACGAAACTCCGCGTGATGAATGAATCGCCGGGCGCGCTAACGTTTTCTGTCGCGGCGCGATAAAAATTCACTTCTCCTCGATAAATTGTTGCTCCTCTTCACTTATTTTTTCTCCGCCCGGGTATAATAAATTCAAACTTTATCGAACGCCAAATGCAACGATAAAAAATACCCCGCGATTTTCCAATTTTCACAAAAAAAAACACAATTTACTCCCACCGAAGTAAAAAGTTCCAGAGCCAAGACTCTCTCGATGAATTCCCTGTGACAAAACTCTTAATTTTTTTATAAAGAAAAAAATGGAAAAGCAAGGACGCGTGTTTGTTCACATTGTGTCCTATTTTGAAAAGTCTCGCGCGTGAGACAGGTCGAGAGCAAAGTTCCGGGAGAAAGTTTATTTATTTTTTGATAGGCAACGTTTTCGGAGCGACAACCGATTTGTCGTGAAAAATGGTTTACTTCATCGGAGTTGAATTATTGGCGTTACGTAAAAATGTCAACTTCTTCGTCGTATTTTTCGACGACACTCTGTCGAAGTTGATTTTTATCCGCACAACGGACAAACGCGGATCGTACAAGGCGCGCATGGCTTATGTAAACAAAAGTGGCTGTGTACACAGCAGGTGGTGGATTCTTGCATAGGGCACGTGCTATCTCGTACCTATAGAGAATTATTCTCATTCCGGTACGAGGCGCGTTTTCGTGAAAAAAAATTGTCACCGGAGCGAAAAATAACGTTAAAAGATTTCTCCCAGTTTCGAAACGAAAAAAAGTCTTTTGGAGACTGAGAATTAATTTTTGTATTCAGATAAAAAATAGTAAAAAAGAGCCTGAACGGATAGAATACTTTTTTTATCAAAGATGAGACAGCATATAGTGCTCTCCCTTTTCTCAGTGCCCGTTTTAATGAGTCACGATTCGCTTAATACCCGCATCATTATTACACGGAATAAAGTCAATGCGTTGGCAGTTCTCAAACCAATTATTTCTATTGCCTATTAGAAACTATACTACATTTGTGAATTACACGTTGAATTAATCCTCCCACAAACAAAATGTCACGAAAAATATTTCATTTGATCGACCCAAAATTTTTGTAAAATTTTATTAGCAAAAAGTGTTAAAAAAGAACACAAAGTATTATTGTTTTTTGGATATGGAAATTATAAATGAAATATTGATCTTAAATCGACGATGATTCGAGTCGAAAAAATGGAACGAATATGCGGGAGAGAATGAGAGAGAGATTTGCAAGAAAATGAAAATGATGCTTTGTCACGACTCTATATCATGCTTCTAAATTTAATTCCTGGCGATCGAGTCGAATTGGCACGAACACACGGATACGTGAAGTCGCACACAGAGCGTCGAGTCCACCGCGGGAGCGAAATAAAGATGGATTTTATACGAAAGTGACTCGAAGCCTCTGTCAATATAAAGTACCCACACCGAGTGAATGACGAGTCGTCTCGGTGATGTACAAAAGGCGTCTTTATGCTCTCCAATCTAGTTCAGTCTCGTACTATTACGCCCGATGCTGTTTCGCACGATCCGTTCAACTCCCTAGCGGGAGCTCGATAAATTATTTGAAAGACAAGAGAAACGTGAAACGTCCCTTTTTTTTCTCTCACAAATGCAACAAGATACCATTTTTTACATCTCCCCCAATCTCTTCCATCTTTTATCCTGAAAAAAAACAACAACATTTTTTCCACAGCGGAGACAAACATCTAATTATTCGTTCTGTAATTTAATAAATCATTGGTTACAAATAATTAGATAAGACCGTGTATTTAACTCGAGGAAGAATTAATTGTGTGCAGGAAAAAAAAGCACGAATTAGGCGAGTTATGTAATGGATCAGATTAAAATGTTATTTTTTTTTCCTTTTTATCGTGCGGATACGTAGTAGGGAATTTTCTCACAATGCGATGCATATATATGAACGTCGAGTTGGAAATACTCACGTCGACGCGCCCCGGCAACGTACCATTTCGAGTGGGTGATTGATAAATCGCTTGACGTAGGCGAATAAGCCGAATATATACATATAGCTAAAACGTCGCTGCATGCATGTATATTCGTCGATTAGAGAAATTATTTTCATCCTAGTATTTATACGTTCATACGGTTGTGCACTTAGATGAGTTTTTACTCTCTCGCTTTCTCTCTGTCTCTCTCTTTATTTCGCACTGACTAGCGCGAATTTACTCGAGTCTCGATTTTCTGTCCCTTTTCGTCAGACTCGATAAGTTATCCGAGCCATTCGTCAAATTTTTCCTCGAAGCGATTGATCACGCACGATAAAGTTAATTAAAATTGAGTCGACTGTCCTCTAGAAATTTACTTTTTCACCGTAACTCGACTCAATTATATAGTTCCAGACTAATATATTTTGATTATATTGTATACGTGAATTCATGTATATGGAAATATGTATTTACTGTGAATTGCATTTGACTGGATTGTAATTTTGACTGGAATGTAATTAGTGGAGGGGGAGAAAATGAAGTTTAACTTTTTTTTTTCATCTGAGCTTGCTTCTGACCTTAAGCTAATTTGATTAGAACAAGACAAAAAAGACAGGCAGGATTACCAGCTAACTACACGCTTGCCGGATCGCGTATGTACGGGGGGAGAAAATCTATTGAAGTTTCCTCGTTGACGTGCGCAGTCTGTCAGCAGATCAAAGCTGAAGTAAGCTCTCTTTGTGATGCTTTGCATGCGCCTCCATGGTATTTAATTATGTACGAAGATCGATATTGGTGCCTTCGGGCAAATACATACACAGCCGTCCCCCCCCCCCACCGCTCGTCTCCTCGTCCCATTCCTTCAAACGTCCCTCTCTCGTTTTGTTTCCTGTCGACCCTTTTCCTGTCCCAAACTCACACCGCGCGCCTTCGTCAGATTCCACTTCTTCATGCGTCACTTCCACAGCCTCTCACGAATTTTCTTTAATCAATCGTCAAAGAATCAAACACTTTTTACTCCAGGAAACAAAAAGTTTTCGTCCCGATGACTGAATTTTCGTTTCTTCCGATCAAATCTTCCATATGAATTTATTTAAACAATAATGAGCCAAGATTTTTGAACGTGTATCATTTTTACTAGAAAAAAGTTGTATGAATTAGTTTGATAATTATGGTTAAAAAAATCAAATAATTGCACATAAATATGTTTCAGTAGATTTAGCTTTTATTCTCGCTGATATTTTCGCAAAGCTGAAACATTTTTCTTTCGTTCATTCTATTTTTTCATGTAATTTTATTTCTTAATTTAGACGCATCGCGCTTTGTAAATCGTTTAGGATTATTGAGTATTCAACGGCTCGAATGCCTTTGACGGGACACGTTCCAGTTGTCATAGCGTGACAATCACAGCTGTGGCCAGGACCCGATCGATCCACACATAGCTTCACACGCGTTTTCGCGCGTTTTGTCGACGAGCAAACTACTGGATATATATGTATATATGGCAAACACTCGAATTAATGTGCTCCGAGAGAAGTAAAGATTTTTCAAAAAATACCCAATTCAATTTCATCTCTGAAACTGTCACAAAATTTTATTTTGATTTTTCATCAAATACGCATTTTTTAAACACATATATTTTTTTAATATTAGAATTATTATATCGTCTAAATATTTTATTACAATATTAAATTAATAATCCGATGACTGAAAAAATAATAATATATGATTTTGAATAGTTCAAAAAATTATGACAAAAAGTATCGTGTTTTGTGTCATTTGACATTCGAAATGTAATTCAGAAAGAATTGTGAAAAAATGTAAACGTCACCCAGCTAATTATTTCACCAAGAGTTAACAAAGTCTCGACTTTATTAACACTATCATTTTTTTTGGGGGGATGCAATTATGTATGGATAAAAAGCGGGCGTGTGCAGAGCGAGAAAGAAAAAAAAACGAGAGGAAAAAGAGGAGGAGAGGAGGAAAGACAAAAATTGAATCATAAACGGTGCTTCGTGAAAAAAATATTAGCTGTTCGGTAGGGCGCTAATTTTGCGCGGTTGCTCGCAGTGATTTCGTTTTTTAGCCCCTTTGCGAGAGCCGCTTATCCCTTTTTTATTCTCTCTTTTTTTTCTCGCGCTCTCGCTCTCTCTTCCTCTTTCTCTCTCTCTCGCGTTTTCATTCGTACGCGCTTATGTGTTTATTTATTTGCACGTACACGTACGCCCCGAATTCATTTCGCTCGATTTCCATTTTACGCACCGATAGAGTACCCGGCACTCGACGGACGAGCAGGAAAAGTTATCGTCCGCTTTGAATTATCAATGCCCGTGTGTGTTTCCCTATTTTATTATTCGACCACTCAGCCTGCGTGCCGCCGATATCGATTTATTACCTTTTCCTCATCACTATTAAACACAGCCTCATTTTTTCATGTCACATATACACTCTTACGAACGTTATATTATTTTTGATTAACACTATCAATTGATAACACTAAAATGCATTTAAATAAAATTTATTAAAAAGCGTATGAACATTTTAACTTTAATTATTTTTGCAGTACATTTATTTTTCCTCATTATATTATTTTTACTCCGGTAAACACAATTGATAAGTGTAAAAGCGATTTAAATTAAATTTATTTAAAATCTACCAACATTTTAACTCTAATTATTTTTGCAGTGCATTTATTTTTCGTTATAGAATTTTTACTACGATAAACACAAGACGCGTTGGTTTTTTAGTATATTTAATAAAATAAATGAAAAGACAAATTTTATTGGTGCAGAAATAAATAATGAAATTGGCTAAAAATGATATTTGGACATGAAAAATTGATGAGCAACGAATGAAATTCATTTTGTGCGTGGATTGATTTTTGGAAAAGAGAAGTTTGAATGCGATCGCGCATAGATTAACCTCGCGATTCGAGGGGCCAAGTTTGACCATCGGAAGGGGCCGTTCGGAGGGTAATCACGTCGAACGAGCCTCGGGCTCGCCACAGGCCTTCACTGCGCACCTGAATGACCCCCTCCCACCGACGATCCTTTTTGATCGCTCAAATAGAAAATTGTATTCTCGAAATCAATTAGTCATTTATCCATGCACAAATAATAATCCAACCCCTCCCAGTAATGCCATACCAATCGCTTCGAGCTCCGTTTGATTTTTATTTGTCATTTCGTTTATTTTATTTTTTCACCGCAAAAATTCAGAAAATCATCATTTTCACTCGGTTATTTCGTTACCTTCATTTTCATTCGTATAAAAAGGTAAATTCGTTCATCGATGATTTTTCATTTAAAATTGCATCCCGTATACACCGGGTTATTATTTTATTACAAAAATATACTCTGCTGTTGTAAATGATCAATTGTTATTCGTATATACAGGCATCTTTTTAAATCCCTTTTTCGATATTAATAACTTTCGAAACTGCTTTTTGTAATTCAAATTGAAGGTACTTTTCGGTTTTTAATTAAAATTTTCGATGGGAGAAAAGTAATTGGGATGGAAAGCGCAGCGATGATAATTCATCCATGTTGCTCGATGTTTATTTATCTGACAAATGAGGTATTTTAAAAAGAATGGGATATGTAACCTATTCGGAAGTCCCTCAACCGCACTTTACAAGCAATAACCGTTCGTAGTTTGTTGCGTTTTCATCGCGATCCCACGAGGCTGTGACGCAGCGAGACTGCACCCCTCGCTCGATTGCATGCGCGCTGCACAACGAAAATAAGCCCCGGGGCAGTCTGCTTTCGATCCCACTGCAAAACGGACCGAGAAAAGCGATGAGAATAAGAGCGATAGGGAGGGAAAAAGAGACTGCTGTTTTAATATAAACTCGCTCCCAAAGTGCTTTTGACTATTTTTTAATTATCGATAATGAGCGAAACAACATATATGCAGACGACGACACCGATAATTTATCGTTCTTACCAGCGGGCATCATTGCCAAATACATTTTCGATTTTTATCCTGTATTTCCTTTTTCATTTTTACCTCTTTATTTTTGCTTTCATGGTTCGTTGCAGTTTCATTATGAAACAATAAGGGCCCAAACTATCTGATGTTCAGTACGTTGACTGTCTAATATATCAAATAAATTGCCACTTTATTTTTATTTTAAATATATTTGAACAAAAATATTTACTTCAAATTGATATTTAAATTATTGTCTGATATTTCAGTCATTTAAAACTCAACTTGTGTTTTAAATTTATTGACGTTGTCTCAAGTTTTCTTTTCGGTCAATCTCTATGCCCAATAATTTACCAAATTAAGCTCTCCTGCCTGAATTTACCAACGTGTCAACTATCCAGTGGATCAACTTCTCAAGCGCTCACTTCACGGTTCAATTTTGATAAAGTTGCTCCTACATTCTACATCGACATTTCCCGACTCTATTTTTGCACGCTGACAGAAAATTGTCCACTCGAATATGCGCCAGAACGTGATTAAAATCGAAAATCTCGAATCCTCTCGAGCGATCGACTCTTTTTCTGAACCTTTAATCCGTAAGACGAAGCAAAAAGAACGAGCATTCAATCGATAACTCAAATAATTGAAGCATTCGAACCAATTGTAAATTTGACACAAAAAGCACAAATCCATTTTTTATTTATTTATTTTTAAATTTCAACCAACATGTATCTTTCTTCCAATAACGCATATAAAAATGAGATTCATACCTAAATAATACACTTACGTAACACACTCATACACAGATGCAAGTAATTAACAACGAACTAAACAGGATACTTAAGGTGGTACTAAGGTGGTATACTTAACTTCTCTACTCAAGACCATATTTTAAGTTAAATTTGGCGTTTTAAAACTGCAGACGAGTTTTTTTGAGTAAATTTATTTCAAAATAGTCAATTTTTTTTATAGCAGCCACATTCAAGATGAAATACGAAAAAATAATGTCAAGAGTAGAGAAGTGAAGAGTACAATTAACGTACTGCCCATTTTTTCCAAGATATTTCATTCAAAATTTGTATTAACATTCTTTGGTGTAATATTAAAAGGTATATGCCAAATTTAAATATACTTCACTATCTAGAAATCGAAATATTTATCGTCAAAAATCACGACTTTTAATATAAGGTTTATGAGAGATAGCGAAAATTTCTCATTTTTAAGAATTCATATCTCAATTTCTAGCAAGCGAATGATATTAAAATTTGGACATGAGACAGGTAACATATTAATCTCAAAATACACCAAATTTCATCACAAAATCTTGGGTAGCCAGAAATCATCGGACAACCTTAATTAATAAATGACTTAATTGCGTTGTAAAAAATTATCAAAATGATGAATATGGGCAAAACAATGACTTTTGTATAGTTTTATGGACGTGAAGAATTTGTAGCTAGCACAGTATGAGAGAGAGAACAAGAGAGAAGAAGAAATAACTTATATGGAAAAAATAGAATAATGACGAGAGCGAGTGTGTTGTGTGTATGAGGGGTACGATAAAAGTGCTTACTCTCGGTTATATCAAACTGATGGCCGAAACACTCGATTAATTTCAGGCAAAGCGTCATCGTTCTCTCTCTCTCTCTC
Source organism: Cremastinae sp. A BG-2022a (assembly GCA_030522545.1). Classification (NCBI taxonomy): domain Eukaryota; kingdom Metazoa; phylum Arthropoda; class Insecta; order Hymenoptera; family Ichneumonidae; species Cremastinae sp. A BG-2022a. The sequence continues at coordinate 20,600 of JAPYYW010002497.1, forward strand.
TCTTGCACTCACTCTCCTTGTTCCCTCTCTTTTATTTCTCCGTCGTTATTATTCCGTGCGGACGATTGAGGCCTCGACGCGCGAGGCGCCACATCGATCATAGCTGACAATTCGACTGTCGCGCGTGCCTTGCACATCGCGCGTTCTTTTAATACCGCACGGGGCGCGCGGGACGGGGAGGAAATCATTCCGTTCACTCGGAGGGATAGAAATTCACGCGAAATTCTCTCCCGTACATTTTTACGCCCGGCGTTCTCGGCACCCGTGGAAATTCTACGCGCGATCGCGCCCCGATTCCCTCTCGCAGGTGCGTGTGTATATTCGCGCTCGAACGCAAACCCGTCGATAAATCCTGCCCATTTGTACTAATTTGACACTCGATTGTGACGCGAGATGAACGCGATTCGCCAATCGTGCTTGCAAGCGGTTTTACGAATACGAAAAAAAAAATACGAAATATAAAGAGAGCGCTGGGTGTACTCTTTTTTTTTCTTTTTTTTGTGAACCCGAATGAGTCATTGACTCCATTTCCAGCCAAGCTTTTAACTTATTGCGAACGAGAGCCGAAAAATGTAATATTTTGACGATAACTCATACGATTGAGAAATTCTGTTTTATATTTACCTTTCCTGTAATACGGTTTAACGATCGTCGCTGATTCCGTAAAGTTGGGATAACAATTGTTCAGAAAATTTGGGATTAAATCTCGTTTTTTTTCCATCAATCTCTCAGCGAATCGTTATGATTTTTTTTTACCTCGGTGTATTATTTACAATTGTCGCTACAGTTATTGTATTGTAATTGCGAAACATTATATCAAAAAATTCGGCTATGGTTTTTTAAAGGGAATAAAAAACTCGGCGATAAAAGTTTGAGGATAATTTACGAGAATTCTACGATCGTAAAAGTTGTAATAAAAATTCTTTATCTCTGCGGGCTTTCTTCGGAATCTCGGTAGTTGACAGAAATGCGAGTGAATTGAACGAGAAAAGTCAGTCCTTGTGCTTTATTTCTCAAAATCTTGTAAAAATAATAAAATATTATATAAAAAGGGGAAAAAATACGAAAGATAAGAAGCTAATTACGGATTACGAATGATTCTCGAATTTGGAGCAAACATAAACGAGAGTATGTTACGATCATATTCGATTCAGGAGAAAAAAAATATTCCCAAAAAAGTGTTGTATTTTGTCGACGCTTTGATTTATATTTTTATTCAAACGCGATTTTATGGAGAATACATTTTATAAATGCAAATATTTCGTCTAGAGGAATAAAAGTGACCTTTTTGGAGCAAGCTCATTTTATTGATTGATCTAAAAAATAAATATCGATTGCGAAAAAAAATAATGGAACTCTCTCGTCCCTTTTCTTTTTAAGCATGTGCATATTCGAGCTCGGATTATTTATTTCTTAATGAGAATTCGGTCTGACCTCTTTCCTCAATCTTTCGTCAACTCTTCAACACTTGCCTTGCCATACGAGATTGATCTTCCTGGCAATGACGTATTCACGAGGAATCTCGTGACCGGCAAAGAAAAAAGAGAAAGAGTGGCCAGAGAGGGGGGGGGGGTGAGAGAGACGAAAAAGCCCTCTTACCCGCACGAATTGACATCCATAAATAAAAGTCAACGTGATATCTCAAAACCATTAATTCCATTTCGTTGTGTCTGTCATTCGTCAACTCTCGACCAGGCATGCGTCGCTCCAGCGCTATAATCGAATGTCGTGGTCGAATGATTTTCATTATTATTTTTATACTCGCCTTGAATTTTTTTTTCGACATATAGGTGACGAGAATTATACTGTTATTCTTTTAAATTATCATTGTTTTTATTCTGCATTCTAACGATTATCATTCCAGCAACAATGTCTCGGAGTAATTGAAAATGTCGAGATTGATGATTTATCGGTACAAAAGTATTTGATTGAGATTCCGATAAACGAAAAATGCTCCGAGAATAATTCGCTTCTCAATAAGAAGCCAAAAATTATGTTTGTTAAAGTGTTTTTTGAAAAAAGAAAAAAAAATTGAATAACAAGTGTATGTTGGGATTTAAAAAAAGTTGACGAAGAGGCAAGTGTGTCAATTTAAATGTTATTCGTCGTGAGAACGTCTCGCGAATGTAAGACAGATTGATATCTAAAAGCGTGATCGCATCGTCAGAAGTTCTCGCGAGCGCGTAAATATATATACGAAAGCGGTCGCCAGAGTCGATACGGGAGAGACGCTCAACACGTTTTTATTCGTAAATATTTATAGATAAAGCGCGTGTGTGCCGTTTTACGCGGAGCAGGTGTGAATCACTCCCGGTTCGTGACTTTGCGCTTATCGACGGAGATCGAACTTTATCTGCAGACGAGCGCGTTGCGTCTCCGATCTTTCATCGGGTTTTCCGCGACGAGCGAGATTCCGACGCGAAGTTCCAGTTTCTTGAAAATAGCAGAGTTATCGAACGGGCGAGACGCACCGAAGAAGAAACGTACAAATTTAGCCCCGATGACCCATCCAAATTTATTTTCGAGAATCTTGAAATATTTTTTTTCACCCGCTCCGTCGCAATCGATCCTGGTCTTTATTATAGCTTTTTCGTCAATATATTTTTTATCCTCGCGCAAAAATAACTCCACGAATCTAACTCCTATTCTTCTCTTTTTTGCGTCTCGCTTTGACATCTTTTGGCAAATGCGAGAGGTTCTATCGAAAAATCAATTATTCGCAAAGTATATATGAAAATAATGAAATAATACGTGAAACGAATGGTCGGGAGAGTTTTGAATTTTTAGTGAATCGTCGCGGGGACTCGATTTGGAATAATTTGTGGCTCGTCGCGATAATTACTTGGAGATCGGTTGCTCGAAGCAAAGGGCGGATTGTGAACGCGCGGGAGGAGAGCGGAGGCGATAACAGTGAGTAATAATCGCTCGCGTTACGTCAGCACGAACACGTTCGGCGATACCGCACCGGGGCGGCGTATTTCTGTATGAAATCGCGCGCGCGCTCGCGTGCATCCTCGTAGTCTATTCGTACGTGCGCGCGCGGAGTACATGAGCGCTCTCGTAGATCACTCTCACGGTGACGTACCTCGCGTTCTAAGGAGAACCTACGAGGACCTCTAATGCGACTCAGACTGTACAAACGTCGACTCCCCTCTCCCCTCGCTCGCTCTTTTCTCCCCACTATCATCCACACAGCGCCGTAAATGCGCTTGTACACGAAGATACGCGTTATTTCCCGGTAGTTTACCTTTCGCTCCACGTGTACATGACTCACACGCGGACCCGCGTCGGACGATCACACTGACGCATACGTACTTTCCCCCATGCACTTTTCGATTCGAATCGATTTCTATACATTTTGATTAAAAAATCATCGATGTTGCGAAACATGAATTTATTAGTGATTAGTATTAATATTAGTCATTATTCATAACTCTGCCCCTTTCTGTTGCTGAAAACATCGATTTTTAACTCTGTGAAATCAATAACATCGTTCACCATCTTTTACCAAACACATCGGTGTTATCATTTTGCACCTCTTTTACCACTCGCACAATTTGATTAACACCGTGACATTTTTTCGAGTCCAGCTGAGAATATTTTTTATCTACTTTTTAATTAATTATTAACGGTTTATATAGAGTAAAAGTGGAATGAGTCATGCAAGTGAATTTTGGCAGGATTGACTCGTCAAATGTTTTTTTTTTGGGGGGGCTACATCGGTGAAGAATTTTTTTGAGGATGCATCTCACGAGATACCTCATTTTCAAGAGTCGGAGACGGTAGACTCCGAAGGTGAGAGTTGCGTATTATCAAGGCTGAGCCGACTTTCCGTGACAAGGATCAGTAACAGCGTCACCCACGCACGTGTTCTCGCTCGAAACATTGGAACTGCGCCTGCGCGGACACTTGCACATTGTGACCGGAGCTACACCAGTTCTGCCAAACCGATGAATCACTGCTCGAATATCTCTCAAAACACGTGCTTTAACCTTACAACAGTTTGCATTACTTTTAAACACTGATTCCAATTTTTTAAAATATTTAATTGACACAATGAAGTTTTTTTCGTTAACATCTTGGAATTTTGAAATTAAAAACGTCATGAAAAATTGTTGGCTTAATCACTCATTCAAAATCTTCACACTATATCTCTTATTTGATTAAAATATTCTAAAAAACAAAAGAAAATTTATTTATAAAATTTTTAATGCGAATAGAATGATGTGAAATACTCTACTATTTTTGTCGATTTAAATTTGTGAAAAATACGTAAAAATTGAATGTGTCACTATTTAAATTCAAAAAAATACATTTTAATGAAACACATATGTAATAAAATATACTTTTAAGTGGAAAACGTAAAAAAAAAACATTTGAAAACGCGACAAAAATACTTCACTCTAATTTAAACTGAGAAAATATCAGAGAGCGTTCGAAGTAAAATCGAAAAGTGAATGATTCCCGAAGGGAGGAGGGTGTGCAGAGAACGTGTCCTTTGTGCGTTCGCTTGATAACGCGCATGTTATTGGCAGATATTTCTCGAGACATAATATTACACTTGGAAGCGATACGCTGCATGGGAGAGAGAGCTGGAAACTGTATCAGAACTGTACATCATCGTACATCATCTATTCGTTGTCCAGTCTATTACGCGCTCGTTCAAAGACGCGCTGTCGAGACTCTTTGCGAGCCAAGAGCAGGGTAGAGAGAGAGAGAGAGAGAAAATTACGAGAGAGAAACTTGATTGATCGGTTACTCGGGTGTTTGCTGCTCCGGTTTGCCAGTCTGTAATGTTGTCCTCTTTTCTCCCCTCCCCTCCCCTCTCCTGCCCACTCCTCGGATCCTTCTCCTCGGCGTATAGACGTTAACTCGCTCCGAACAGCCAACCGGACTCAACTCGAATTGTCACGTCCATCGATTATTCCTGACGGCCTCTTGATTGATGGCACCATGGACGATCGATCGAATGACGTCTCTCGCGGTACACTCGCGACTCTGGCGTCTTCGACGATTATTCCATCGGCTCCCTCGTTCCACCTACTTTCTTCCACCGCGCGTCAAATATTTTAATCCTTTTATTTGCTCTATATTTTTAGCTGAAACGAAGAGCTCGTAATGTTTATTTTTTTTATTTTTTTATTTTCTTTAAAAGGTTATTGGATAGTGAAGTGTGGGGGAAAAAGCGCGAATTTTATTTTCCAGCGGTCAAGTCAATGCCTCTCGCGCTGGCTGATTGGGATCGATTATTATATGAGAGAGCTGATGCTCCGAACGGAAAAATGTGCAAAGCTTGGCGCGGGGCGAAGCTGGATAGTGTATTCCAATTACCGCGCTTCCGCGTAGCGTATTATAAGTGATGATTAGATAGGTACAAGGGGGAGAGAGAGGCCGCGGTTGATTCACGGTAGCGAATCGAACATCCATGAGAATATCGAGCGCGATATGACTCGGGAAGGCATTCGCAACAGTGCGGATCGCACGCAGGAAAACGATTTGCCGTTACTTGTGTATCTCGGCTCTGACATCGATTATATATTTATTCGGCAAGGCGTTTAGCTTGCTTTCACGGTCACTGAACGCGCCCGAGGAATCATCCAACGTGAAACTATCTCTACCGACGAGATACGGGAGATTCTATTTCCACTTGTACGCAACTTACACGGATCAACAACGGGACGTTCCTCAGCACCGACCCCGGCGATTCTTCATAATTTATCGCGTATCGCTCATTTCTCTCTTTCTCTCACCTTCCGCGATTTTTCAGCTCAAATACACACTCGCAAAAAAGGTAATTGAAACGCGAATAAAATGAATGCGTTACGAAAAATGGTTTAAAGTGAACATTAAAATTGTTTAAATCTCGTCTTACCTTTAATCATTCTCTTCCGGGTTATGTCGTTACCGATTATCTGATTTTTCGATCTTTACGTACGGATGAACATAACTCCATCGCAATATTTTCACAGCTTGTACGCACCGTTTACACGCTGAATTTTCTCTCTCTCTCGCTTGTATACGTTCTCGAATCCTCCGAGTATTCGCGATTGATGTCGGCAAGATTTAAGATCCTCCCTTCCAAGTTCAGCTTGATTGCTACCTCGGAGATAACATTTCCGTTATCGATAAGCGGCAATTAAAAGTATATTTTCTTCGTTTTTTTTTTTCGTTCTCTTATTTTCTCGCTGCCTCGACAAATTTTTTTCCTCGAAATTCGAGGTCGAACTTTGTACTTGGCTTTTTAAAACGTTTTTCGAATCGATTCCGAGTTATGAGATTTTTTGACACACGTCAAGTCGGGAGATTGATAAGGCCTGAATTATTTTATCGTGTCGTAAAAATGAAAAATAGAGATATTGAAATTTTGAGAGATAATACGAGGACAAATGATTGACTGAAATTTTATCAAAATACCTGTCTGAACAAAACAACTAAAATTAGGTTGGAGAATGTTTGGTTTGTAATTTTTGTTTTAATAAATAGTTAGACCAACTTATGCAGCATAAAACAACCGATTTACGATTATTATTAAATTAACTTGTTATATACAATAGTGTAAAAAATTATTGCGAGTTGACCTAAATAATTTTTATCGCAATCTTCATCGATGTTGGAAATCACGATCGATGAAATAACAAATCAAACGATCGATTGTGGTATAGTTGGAAGGAAATTATTTTGGATATAGTTTTTCGCGATTGTACAGATTTTAAGGTTTCAAATATTAGCAAAAGTGGCGTCACTCTTTAATAATCCTCGTTATTATCGTATTATCACCGAGATAGATATAAGAGTCAGGAATGCATGTGTCAATTGAATTCAATCTTCATTGTTCTGTGACTCCGTGGCAGTTTCTCCTCTCTAGAACAGAAATATTGTCAACTATATTTCTCTGTTACTCGTGACATGTGTGACATCATTATGTTTAATATGACCTCTCAGGCAATTTCGAGTCGAGATCATTCCAAGCTGATTTTTCTTCTCGCTTCGCTCCGCCAATGTTTTTTTTTCTCCTTTTTTTCTTTTTTTACAATTTTTTAAAACCACAATTTACCTCGTAAATAATTCGCTCAAAAATTGAGAAATATTCCACTTTCAATTGGCACGATTACACTATTATTGCGTTATAAAAATATCAAATATGGTTTTATGGATTTTAAAGTGAACGTGCGAACCATTAATTCGTCTGTTTATCAACTCCATCGAGAAGACGTTCCGAGTCTCGAAATACTTTTCCTGAAAACCCGTCGAATAAAAACCGGCTTGAGAAGGCTTCCAAAAAGAACAAAATCCTTCAGTGTCGCTTCAGAATTCGTCACTCGACTGTCGATGGAATGTACAGCCTCGAAAAAGTGTGACACGTTCGAGGCGATGACGAGCTCTCGACGAAAATAAGAGAAAAAAAAATCACAACCGTTTCAACATCTCAAACAAAATCTTCACCAATGTTGTGTCTTAAAAGCAGTTTTCAAAATTAGGCTGCATCAAAATTTAGAAAAATATTCACTTCTTAAAATAAAAATATAAATTCAAGATAAAATATAAAAAAAAATTGATTACAAATAGTTTTTGTAGTTTGACAGATTTTGTTCTTTTTCTATAATTTTCGAGACTTACTGTATTGTTTTCGTAACAACGCGAGTTCGATAGAGAAGTTCGACGGCTGGGAAACGCATGAATGAAGCTCGTGGCTGTGGTCTAGCAACGCTTTGCCCACTTATTACCACATCAACACACAAATACACACACACTCATATGACTCAGAGTTCCGGACCTGCCTTAAAGATACTCCAATCTTAACTAGTGTTTGACATTGAGCACGAGACACCAAGTAATTTCTACAATCAAACAATCAACAATAATAAAATGCCAATTATTCAATGAAACGAAAATAAATTCGGCTCCTAAATCTTGAGAGAATCCCTGAAATATTTTTCATCTCGTGAATCAGATTACAATTATATATTTAAAAATATTAATTAATAAAAAAAATACATTTATATCATATTTCGAGTAATAATACATACTTAAAAAAAAAGATATATTGAGATATTAAGACACGAAGAACGTAAAAATAAAAATAATCTCGGTTGTTCAGTGTCAAACGTGAAGAATCTGAAAAAGGAGTAATCGAAGTCGGTTTCTAAGTTAAGCACTCGGAGAAAATCGATCGAACAGTCGAGAAATCCCACTTGTCGATTTTTTTGCCTCCCCCAATCTCCGGCAGCGGCAATAAAGAGTATTCGACCTGTTTGTCTTTTAATAAATAGAGGGAAAGAAGGCCGAAAAAAATGTCTAAGAGGCTCAGGTGGTGCGCAGGTATCTTCTGCGTCCGGCTCGAGAGATCGAGTTCCACGACGTCTTCTCGAATGCCCGCGCTCTGAAACTTAAAACGCCTAAGCCACCGACTTTTCCAAACTCCCATGTCCCAGACCTCTCCTCTCTCCGAACCATTCTCTTTTCATTTTTTATTTTATTTACGCCATTTGAATCAATCAAATAAAAATATTCTTTATATTTATTTTACACAATCATAAGCTGTATTTCAATTTTATATAAAATTCTTACTAAGCGATATAAAGTTTTTTTTTAATTTATCAAATCTTTGATTACTGATTCTCGAAACTAAAAAAAGATCTAGGTAATAGTAACAAATATAAAAATTTGTATTTCTATTCATCTGGTATATCAACGTTCAGCAATTAATTTTATTGTGTTACACACCTAACGAAAAATGTTGTAATAATAAAAAGAGTAAAAAATAATTATTTTTCATTGGAGCAAATGCTTATCTATAACAATAAGAGATGGGGTTCAGAGTTCCGACTCATGATGATCGCGAGTCTCGGTTTTTTCTCGTTTAAAATTTTTTTTTCATTATCCGGGCGTAGGGGGCTCTCGTGGTGAGGAATAAGATTGACAGATCGAGGCGAGTCATCCTGCTGGCGGTCGCACCAGTCAGATCTCGTCTCCGTCATTCCCGATCCGTTCATCCGTCCTCCCGATGATTGGCCGAGCGTATTTGTTTCGTGACGCAGCAAGAGAGCCCCGGGATCGGCAAAGGAGACGCCGGGTAATAGTGTGTCTTCGGCTTTGCGCCCAGTCATATCATAGGCCCAATAGAACTTCTCATTGTTGCGTTAATGTACCAACCACTGTTGCCCATTGTGTCCCGACAAAGATCGACACGGGGTAAAAACCGACGCGATTTTCGACTCGCAAAAAATACATCATCAGTTTCATCATCTCTAACTTTCCCATATAAACATAATAAAAATGAACGTGTCTTTGTTCCCTATGCGCTCCTATGCCATTCATCCAATTCTGCTGAAACTTTGACAAGTTTTATATGCATGTCCGCAAGAACGTTTCTGAGTTGGTTAGATCATTTTACAATTTCTGGTGTGAGGATCTTTATAATATTATTTAAAATATTATTATTTACTTTCAAGAAGTACCTCATGTGAAAGTTGTTTTTAGAATGACATTTTTTGGCTTTTATGAGCTTCTATGATATTCATCCAATTGTGATGAAACTTTGGTAAATTGTATGCAAGTCCAGGAAAGTTTCCGAGAAGACCAATTTGTAATTGGTGACGTGCGAGTATTTTACAATGTTTTTCGACAATATTTTTATTTACTCTGAAGAACTACCTCATGGCAGATGTTTTTCAAATGAAATTCAATGAAACGTATCATCTATTTTAATTCCTGGACTTTGTACAGTTACTCCGGCATTTTTCCCACTGACCCCGATATCGATAGGCGATTACTCTCGGCGAGATATCTAGGAAGGAGCAAACGCGAGGCTCAGCTGCGCCTCATCACGAGTGTGGCCAATCTGGTGGTGTTGTTGTGCAGAAAAGACGATCGGGGCAGAATGAAACGAAAGTGCAGCAGCAAGAGAGAAAGAAAGAGCGCGAGAGAATGTTGGAGAGCGGCGGCAGGGAGGACGAAGGGGGGGGGCAGTGTGACAGGAATAATAAATAATAAAGGTATGGCGCAGCAGAGCGAGCGGGCAGATTGATGGCTGCGCCATGACTGACGTTCCATCAATCACCTGCGCACTAACGTGCTTCTTCCCTCCGCAACTGCTGCCGCGTTACCGGCTTTCTTTCTCTTTTTCTGCATTTTTCTTCTTCCATTCTTTCTCTCTCTTGCCACCGCTTGTTCAGTATTTTTTCTTCGCTGCTCACTTCTGCAAATTTATTCTTTGCATTCTTTTTTGCTGACTTATATATCATCGATTTTTCTCTTTTTCCACTTTCTTAATTATGTATCATTTTTTCTTCGCGCTTCTTTTCTTGCACACACTCTCTCTCTCTCTGTCGTTTGTTCCCCTCAAGTGTTCGAACACTTATTTTCTCCCGGTTTCACAATTTTTCCGCATTGTCCATTTTTTCTCTCTCACCCCGGCGAGCTCGTGCGCCGGGGAGCTCTTTCGAGCATTTCCGATAGCCCGCTTCGTTTCATTGTTGTTAGCGAAGCGCGACGCCATTATCGGTCCCCGTTTCTCGCATTATCCGAAAGGCTTCTTCGCGCGTATCGACGCTTCCTGCCTCCCGAGGTCGATCCTGAAGAAAGAAAGAGCGGGCTAGAAATTTGATTTAAGAGACGGACAGCAGGCCCGAAGGGAGTTTCGGGACGCACCGCAATGCAATTTCGACCTTGGCGAGCCATCAACGTCCGAGCTTTTCATATTTCCGATCCGCTGATGCACGCTGATGCATTCTTGTCCGTACATTGATGATCCGGCAATGACTCTGAACTTCTGACTTATCCCAGCCCGACCCGTCTTTTCTTATTCATTTATTTTTTCTCTTTTCCTTTATTCTCCTCATCACGATTCTCTCTTTCTCTTCGTTCGCCTTTTCTCTCTCTCGATCTCTCTCTTTCTCCTTTTCTTTCTTTCTCTCACGACTTTCGACTTATTAAACCGCTCACATTCCGTGCGATCATCCCGCTCATCTTCCCAATGATGTCCTTCGAGCTTTCCAAACGAGATTCACTAATAACCATTCGAATTTATACTTCACCGCGGAGCTTCGGACTCCTCGTTAAATTCATTAAACAGGAGTTAAAAACATATAGTCCCCTCTGAGAATATTTAGTTCCTTATATTATGAATTGTTGAAACTAAAATTTTAATACCTTTGCCATAAATTGGACAATTTTTTTCTAATATGTGTAATATCGATAAATCATTTATGCACATTTTTATGAAAAAAATTTGGCATTAGTCTTACTATTTGTTGTTCCTATTCCGGGTAAACACAAATTTTCTTTGAGAAATGAATTCTATATTATGAGACATGGAGGCCTCTAATCGATTCATCCAAATAGAGCGTATTATGCGAAGTTATATGAAATATGTGTGTAGAAGAATAACAGCAAAATATCGATTTTAAACCGTAAAAAAGGAAAAATGAAGCCGCCGATTTTTTCCAAAAATTTTCAAGGCGTGATAACTTTTTAAATAATTGATGTATTAATGTAATTTCTGCGCCATTCGCTTTGTTTTGCAAAAATCTTAAAAAAATCACCGTTAATAAAGTTGATTTGGTGAAGAGAAAGGAAATATATTGCAAATTGACATTTTCATGGGTCTACGAGACCCAGTGTTACTCACCAAATTTCTTGAAATTTTATTTTTTCTATTTTAAGAGCCTATTCGATTGGAAATTTCCCGTAGATAACAAAAATGTTAATTATTCGGGGCGAAATCCAAGAATTCATATTGAACGAGCCAAAAAACTGACTTTTGGATCTTTGACTTTAAATTTTTATTATTTGAATTTATAATCTGACATTTGTAAAATCATTTTGAATACGATAAATGAAATTCTACCGAAAAAACGAAGAATTTTAATTAACCGAGAATGTATAAAGTTCCGATTTTGTAGTTTTTCACAGAAAGAAAGAAGAAATCGATGTGAGCGCGCTGGGTCCAAAAGTTGGAAGCAAAGAAGTGTCAAACGTCAGCGTCAGGTGTCCGGAGCAAGAACTCGCGGACAGAATGAAGCTGTTAGAAATATCCGGAGGGTAAGGGGGCCGGGAATGTGTTGTTGAAGCGTATAGGTGAAGGAGAGTTTTGATAAGGGAAAGAGGAAGAGTGTGAGAGAGAGAGAGAGAGAGAGAGAGAGAGAGAGAGAGAGAGAGAGAGAGAGAGAGGGTGAAGGGGAGGAGGAAATAGAGGCAAAGAAGAGAAGCATTGGGATCGGCAGACAGGCCAAGTAATTCGTCCCTCTTGGCGTATGGTAAGTGGCCAAGACGGATCAATCGGAAGGTGGGTATAAGTTTCCGTCGGCGTTGCGGTCCAGTCAGCCAAGAGCGAGGAAAGCCAGTCTTCCATCTTTCTTCGGCCTATCCTTTCTCGCACTTTCTCTCTTTCTCCCTCTCTTTCTCAACTTCGCCACCCTCCCGGCATCGGAGGTGTATAAACCGGCATTGGTGGCCGGCGAGCCTCGCTGTCGTGGTCAGTTTCGGATTGCGGCGATGTCAGTGACAGCTGCTTTCGAGGACCCCTCTACCCGTATTGAACTCACGTCCAGTCACGCTCCTTTATATCTACTTACCTCTCTCGAACATCCTCTTTCTCTTTCCTTCTTCTTATTCTCATTCTTATTTCTCTTTCTTTCCTCCTCTTCCTTCTCCACTCCTCCCTTTCTTCTCTCTTACTCTCTCTCTCTCCTCCCCTCCCTCTAACTATCTATTTTACTTCACCGTATGTCGTAGAAAATCTTCTTTATGGCTAAAAAATTGAGGAATGTATTTTTACGTGGGAGTTCGACGAGCGGTCTGTGTACAAGGTAGAGCCAATTCTGATCCCGAGGAAAGAGATGCTAGTCGGGTATAATAATAGCCGCGGAACGGCGGCTTATCTTCGCCCATCTACGATGATTAGGATGTTCATCGGAGAGCGATCGTTTCGTCCGAGGATCGAGAAGTGAGCGATCCGCGATGAATTTCGCGATTGTTGTATGATCCCCCTGCTTCGCCGTCGCCGTCATCGGCAGCCGGGAATTTTCGTTTGACGAGAAGGAAAGCGACGTTGAGGCGTCCGGAGCTAGAGAGATTGGATTAGTACCGAGAGCATTATGGACGGACATGTTATTATTAGCTATTTTATTGGCAGGTACAGATCAATGATTCCAGACTCTGGTCGACTCCTCGCCAACGCTTTCCAACACTTGCTCCGGTAATAGAGTTTCGGTTATCCATAAAATCTCTCGGGAGCACCAGACGTTGCCAATTGTGGTATTGCTTTCGGTTATTCTTGGCCATTTTGCGATACCGTCACGCTCCATCTCCTATTATAGATCTTTATTCTCAAAAAATTTCTATACCTTTGTTATCCAAATTAAAGAAAATTTCTCATTGAAAATGATCTCTGTACAATACTGGCAAATTTTTGCAAATTGGCCAAAAAAGTTATCATCACTAAAAACATGATTTTTTGTTTTTAGCAAAAGTTGTTTTTGGCCCAATACTTATTTTAAAAAATTTTAAGGGAGAACGTCAGGGCTTTGTGAGGTAGGCGGAGGGAAAATTCAAAGGTGCCGAAGTTTTTAACCAACCTAAAAAAAATGAGATAGACCGAACTTATAAATAAATTGGCATTTGCCAATGAAATATTTTTTAGCTGTTACACGACAGCGATGTCACGTTTCTAGACATGGCGCAAGCGGAATATCCTTTTTTTCTGTCACTTTCTCATTAATTTTTTAAAAACGACCCGTGAAAAGTGTTTCATATTTTACACATCGAATATCTGGTAATAATTAGTCAACTAAAATGCATAATTAAATTTTTCTCTGCATTCTAAATATCAATTTAACAGATATATTTAGGTGTGTTCATAAGCGATATAGTGTTATAATGTTATTTTTTAAAAAATATGCTAAAATAACGGGCTGGTGAATCACGTTAATTTTTTTTCTCGGCTTCAGGATACATTAATGTATATTGAAAAAAATTTACAAGACGTTCTCGGTATTTTTAATATACGTCATTGGACCGATGTTCTCCCTTAATATGTACAATTACGTTCATTAACTTCAGGGTCCAAGAGAAACAGTGAAAAAATAGTCTCGAGCTAAATTCGGCATGAATAACGTGAAATATACGAGAGTGATATATCCACTCGGAATAGTATAGATAACGTCGGTGCAGGGGGAACGATATGCAGAGAGGAGAAGGAAGGAAGATGGTTCTGAATGTTATGGAGCGAGAGGTTGGTTTTTGTGGAAAATGTGCGTTTGGGAAGGAACGCAGTGAGGGGAGGGATGGACGTATAGGTGAGTGGCTGAGCCAGAGTCGGAAGGTCGGGAAACTCTTTGTTGGGAATAGTTGGATGAACCAGAGGGTGTGGAGAATGAAGGGCAGCCGCGTCGGACGGCCACCGAGGGACGCTTCAACGCAACGAGCACCTTATCTTCGCTTCACCTTGGGAAACGGCTCTCCTATCGGACGTTATTTCTCGTATGCAGAGCGCGCAACGATCCTCGTCTATACCAGAGCTCGGAGCGTCCACTTGCCACTTTGCCAAATAAAGTACGGTCTCCGCGACCGTTGCGGCGAGTCATGGTCTGTACCAGAGATGGAGAAAGGGAGAGTAGAAGGGAAAGAGAGAAAGAAATAAAGAGTAAACTTCCGTCACTCGTTCCAGAACGCGTATATTTGGAAGCGAGACCGGGGAAAATGGTCCGCGGTACAAACCCTATCGCGCACACGAGCATAATTACCCTTGAATCCAGCCACCTGCTCTGTTTACCTGGTGCCATGTACCTTTCCCACCGATCTCCCTTATAGTCATCCGTCGAGGAGACTCCGGAGTCTATTTTCATTATTTCCAATGGCTCCGAGATCCCCGGCACGACGCTCTCCGGGTAATATATTCACTCCGTGACTAACATTCGTAGAAGTCATAAGTTTTCCGAAGATTCTCGAAACAGCTGAGACGGAGAGCTTTCGATCAAAATAACAGCTGGATCTGTTTACGGAGTGTGACGGGGGGGCCGATTCCGGATTAACCCCCGGTCTACGTGTGAGAAACAAAAAAAAGAAAAAAAAAAGAGAGCGAGCTTCGAACGGTCCTTCCTGGCGGATTCCATTTCGCTCTCTCGCGCCTCCGCTGACTTCTCGTCAGCCTTATTCTCTCGAACGCACATCTACCCGCGATTTATAATCGGGGACTGACGCTCCGGGTGTAGCTCGCGACGTTGATGGCGTGCACCTATTTCGTCTCACCGTTTTATAAATGTCCCTCGGCAATAAAGACGCACGATGGATTAGCCATGGAGGCATACCGACGCGCCGCGTATCTATTCTCGTGATTTGAAGCTGGGCACGCGCGTCCAATGAATCAATCGAGTCCCATCCTCTCTCTCTCTCTTTCTTTCTCTCCGTCGCTTTTCTCGAGCGACGTCAGCCGCATATTATTTTCTCAACGTCTCCATCTTTGTTGCTCTCCATTTTTTTTTCACTTCACTCATTGATCCATCAGGCTAATTCTCGACTCCTCGAAATAGACTTCTGCTCTCCGCGCTTTGCTTTATCCATGCTATTTAAATCTGGACTATCCGATGAAAGCAATTAAATATTATGCTCGTCGAATTTCGTGAATCTCGTCGCGTGTTTTCTAGATCATTTGTCTTTTGGTTTTATCGTTTTTTTTTTTCGAAGGAATTTTCAATTCCTCCCACGCATGCAGTGACATTGGTCAATATTGCGACACAGTTCACAAAATTCGTCCTGTTTTTGGCCCTGTGAAGAAACTCTCTTGTGAATCGATCTCGACCCGTGCAGCAAACCTTTCCAGCAACCACAATTCGCCAGGTCTCGCCGTCTCGCTTTCTCCGCTTTCTCCACGCCCGGAGCAAACGCTACGCGTTTAACCACCAATGCTCTAACCCCCGTCGCCAACCCTGACCTGATTTATGGGATTCCCGAAGCGTCTACCCGAGTCGTTCGCGCACTCTCTCCCGCTCGCAGCCCTCCAGTTCCCTCGCCTTTCATTCCTCCCTCTCTCTTTTCGCTTTTTCTCATCCACCGTACACTTTTCCTCCTCTCTTTCCATCCTTCTCCTCCACGACTCTATGCAACCTCTTACGTCGCGCAGACAGCTGGTTAGTGTTTTCAGTGAGCAAACCTCCTCCGCTATATGTATATTCTTTATCGCTACAGAACTATCCCCGGAAAGTCTCGATAAGCGAAAGTGAATCTTGAAGCTAGACTTGCTCCTGCTCGGCACAAAATTGTTCTGAAAACTTTATGAAAAAATTCAAAAATGCATTAAAAAAAATTTTTTTTAAAGTACGTGCAAGGGTACAAAATTTATTTAAATGATTTTATTTACAGAATATTTTTTATTTGTAGAATAATAAAAGTTTAGCGTCAATAAAAGCCTGTGGGTATATATGAATTATTTTTTCATATATTCAAGACTGTTTGCAGGGTTGGAAATGTTCGATGATGAAAAAAAGGTACTTCGTCACGAGTAATTCAAATTTATTTTCCCTTCGTTAAATCGAAAATCTTTGTCCATTGGCGACCGTTTGGAATATCCTTCGTAAACAGGATACAGAGGAAAGTCTTTACAGCTCGTGACAGGAGCGATGATTGACTGCGAGAGGCGCAACCCTATGAATGCGCTGTCCGATGCACGCGATTTCTCGAAAGCGCACGAGACTGGAGCACAGACGCGCGAGCGGAGAAAAGTGAATTTTTCTTTTTGGTCGGTCGAGGCGGCAGCATCGCCCGGGAGAGCCAGAGGGGAGGGAAACGGAGCCCGATCACAAAGGGTCGGAGTGATTTGTGTCGTTCGCCATTCTTTTGACCGGACTTTCCTTCCTCTCGTCTTTACCGCGCGCCCGGGAGAGGGGAAAAGCGAGAGAAAGGGAGCACACAGAGAGAGAAAAAGAGAGAGAGAGAGAGAGATCGAGTACGTGTAGAATGACGAATACGCGAGGAAAAACGTCGCGCGTCGTGCGGCACTTGTACGGGCGATCCCTTGGTTTTCTGCAGCCCCCCGCGTCCCCTCTTCCCCCGTGTCTTCCTCCCAGATATGGTCCGTGTAATATACGAGCCCTGCATCTGTTCCCGGAGTGATGCAACGTCCCGCCATAGATCACCGCGAGGCTTTTAGAGAGCGAAGGCTGTTAAGGAGAGTGCGAGCGAGATGAATGCACCTAGAACGGGAATCCTCCGAGATCGGAAGATATAGTCGAGATGCAGTCGGGAGGCGCCAAATGTGCGGGAGGAGAGCAAGAGAGAAAGCGGGCTCACACGTATGTCCGTGCGAGTCAACGTGTGCGTTGAAGCGAAGGGAGCTGGAGAGTGATAGCCATAAGAAAGCAAAACTCTCGCGAGGAGGCGTGGGAGTTGGGAAAGATGACGCACACTCGAGTACAGAGGAGTGGAGAGAGGGGCTGTCAACTTGACGTACTGTTACTGTTAAAATTTGCTGTCTCTTTATTCGCACTCCCTCTTCTCTCTCTCTCTTTTTCTTCCTTCTTCTTCTTCTCTCCTCCTCTTTCTCTTTTCTTTCTCACTCTTTATATTCTTTTCCTACATTTATACGTAGCTTTTTCTCTCTTTCTCTCTCTCTCTTTTTCGTACACAAACGCGTACACTCTCTATGGTGTGAGTTTTCCGCTTGTGAATTTTGCACGTACGAATTTCGCGAGTGTGACTTTTCCACGTGTGTATGCGCTTCAAGGGTGTGCGCGCGAGCATACCGCTTCATATTTGTGTGCACACGCGCGAGCGGTGCATGCTTTCCAGTTTCAGGCAAAAAGAGCCTCCCCGCCGAGTCTTGACAAATTTATGGTGACAAAGGCCTCGTCCAACCTGAATCTTGGCTGTGTTGGTTTCAGTCTCGTGATAAAGGAACGTAATGGCGACGTGTCCCTTTGTGAAAACGTCCTGATACGTATACGCGAGAATAACGCGAAAACCTGGAATGATCCCGAGGTCCGATGATTTTTGCGATTACACACATTCCTTACCACTTGTTTTATTCTGAAAAAAAAAACATTTTTCACACAGCAGTGACACCAAATTTTATATATACGTAGTGGATAAATCCATAAGAAGAATATTTTTTATCTTATATTAAAAAAGACATGAAGCATGCAGAGCGCATTTAACTTTTGGCTAATTTCTACTCATTAAAAAAAAATTCAACGTGGGTTGCTTTGGAAATAATGACTTTGATGTTTGAATCATTCATTTCGTCTTGCAAAAATTTTCAGGAATTACCCATTATAAAGTCAATTTGGTCGAGGACACGAAAATATATCGCCATTTGAAATTTTGAGATTTTTCTATTTTTGATTTTCGAAAAATCAGGCTGGAGGTCCTCGAACACGCTAAATTTTCTCAGCTCATGTGAAAAAAATTTGCAACACAATTTTCTATTATTTTGTATCAAATATATCTGGATAAATACACCTGAATAGTTCGGGGATCGTAAACATTAAAAAAAAGAGAGAAAATTCATCGAGCATAACGAGGAAAAAAATTTTTCAAATTTTCGTTAATCTCTCGGTCATTATTGTTTCCATGGTGATCGGTCGAGGTCGAGTTGAAAAACCGATTAAGGCCTTAATTGTTCTGTTTTGTGACAAAATTTGGAATCAGTATGCCGGTATAAAGTGTCGGGGTACACTGAGAGAAGAAATTAGTTGAATCAACAAAATATATTTTGTTGACTCGTATTTAGTTAACTCAACATTAATATTGTTGAAGCAAGTACTGCTT